>VZRX01015413.1:17119-30759 GCA_013398075.1 Notiomystis cincta | reverse complement strand
TCCCTCTCTCCCTGGCTGTGTTGCCCTGGGTTCCCAGCTGAGGAAGGAGCAGCAGTGCCCCAGGAGCAGCAGGTGAGGTGGCCCTGGCTGAGCTCAGTGCTGTGTGTTCTTGGCAGGGCTGTGAGGCAGAGGATTCAGCAGAGGATTGCTCAGGTGTTTGCCATCAGCCCTTCTGCCTTGTACCTGACCAAGCCAACCTTCTTCTCGAGGATGAACAGCTCAGCAGCCAAGACAGCACACGATGAGTACTGGCACCCACACGTTGACAAGGTGAGAGGGGCTCACATGCAAACATCTCCTGTTTTGTTATTAAATCATCCTGAAATCTTTTTGCATTAAACAATCCATCAAGCAGGTTTGGAAACTGATGCTTCAGGGGATGAACCTAATAGGAGGTGAGGGAGTTTTAGGCTGTTGCATCCCATTTAATTTTATTTTCTCTAACTTAGTTGTGCTGGAATTAATAAATTGTGAGAATGACTACTCAGGATTCTCTTTTGTCAGATTTGATTAAAATCATTGATTAAAATGAGCTGAATTGCTCTTTCAGCCAGGTTTAGCAGGAGCTGTTTCACAGTGGTCAGTTGGTCACTGCTGTTATTGATCTGAGGCTCTTGATAAAGGCTTAATATTTGCATTTCAGCTATATTTGAATTGAAACTTTCTGTGTTTCAGTGGAGATGTGGTACCTGGTACCCTCTTTCAGTAACTTGGTGTTTTGATCCTTTTAACTGCACAGTCTTATCTCTAGAGTTATAGCTTAATACTTGGCATTTCTCAATGGACTTGAATGATTTGGTATTGAGTTTATTTCTGAATTTCCCTGAGTTCAAGTGTTCTGTGCAAGAACACCAGAATACAAACAATGGAAGAATCAAAGAAAAAAAAAATCCAAACAAGCAAAAAAACCCTCCACACCACAATATCCACATTTCATGCCTTCAGGATTTATAAATGAGTCACTCTGGAGTCATGGATTACCCAAGATGGAACCAAACAAAATAATCCCAGCAAAATCCAGATTATTCATCAGGGCTGGAGTCTGTAAGTGAGCAATGTACCTTGAAGCCTGTGACCTGAGACATGAAAAAGGCAAACAGAAATATTCCTTGCCTTAAAATATCTCCTGGAAAAAGCCAGTCTGAGGGAAGTACAGTGTCTGTTGTTGGTCACAGCATTGGTGTGAGCTCCTGTGTCCTTGTCATGTGGGCAGAAGCATCTTAAATGTAGAAAATGTGGTGGTAGTGATGACACAGCTTGTGTTTGAAAGCAGAAAGGGTGGAATCTGCCAAGTTTTGGATGCCTCTGGTTCAAAAAGCTGTGATGTAACCAGTGAATAGAAGTAGCTCTGGACCAGAGGTGGTAGGGATGGTTTTGAGGTCCAGATGGATTTGATCTGTGTTGGTAGGAAGTGGCTGTAGGGAGCAAATTGTGCTGGTGGCATTCACAGAAATTCCACCACGTTATGGTCAGTTCCAAGAGACCCTTGGGAAAAAGAGAACTGGTGATTGTGGCTGTGGAAATGCAGTAAATTCATTGTGTCTTACACTTCTTCCACAGTTGCAGAGAACCAGATTTGATTGCCACAAGGGTGGGAAAAGCAGTCTATTTCAACAGCTGCTGCCTGTTTTCTCCACACTTTTATTCCAGCCCAAAAAAAGTGTATTTTAGAATTTCAGACTCTGATTTATTACTGTAATGAGATTTGTGTTTGCACAAGCACTGCTTGCCAGTATTCTCTTCATTCTTTTCTGCACATGTTTTGCATTGGGAAATGAATGAGGTGGTTGGATAACCTCTCAATTAAGTGTTTCCACCTAAATATCTCCTATCATGTACAAGTTACTGTGTCATTTACATGCAAATAGGTTTTCATGAAGAGAATTTGTGGGAGCTGCTTTTCTGTCCTGTCATCCTGAAAGTGCCTGAACATGATGGACAGCAGGCTGAATGTTTTCCTGGTTTTGTCCTTTTGTCCATGTTTTATTTATCTTGCAGGCTGTGTGTTCAGGGAGCAGATACATCAATTGATTTGCCTTTTTCTAACCTATCTCCAGCTTCAAAAAAAAGACAAGCAGGAAAGTGCTCTCTTGAACTTGGAATGCATAATCTAGACCTTAGTAGTGTCTCTGCTGAATAATTGGGCTGTCTGATTTATGACAGTGGTTGGACTCAGTGATCTTGGAGGTTTTTTACACAACCTAAATAATTCTGGGTCTGTGAATTATCCCGAACACCTTGTTTATAATCATAAAAAGTCTGAGCAGAGTCTAAATAGGATGAAGGTGTGCAGCTTCTCAGGTTGCCTCCAGTGCAGTCAGCACTTCCTCCAGCAAAGTTTTCCACTTCCAGACTGCAGTTGAAAGCAAGGAAAAAAAAAAATTCCTTTCTATTGATCTGAGGGTGGAGGTGCTTCCCAGAAAAGAGCAGCAGTGTTCTTATGTGGCCTCCAAAGGGAGTGTGAATACTGGGAAGTTGAAGATCAGTAAAACCTGCCAGTTTGTTGGATGCTTTTGTGTTGTAGCATTATTTATGCTTTCTCCTTGGAACAGAACAAGTCACTTTAGGTACATAATTTAACAGTGACTGTTACTCCTAGAAGACATCAGGAATTTTTCCTTGCCTCTTTCCAGAGGAAAGGTAAAATGAAGCCTTAACCAAAGGAGTTCACTGTATTTTCTGTTTCAGAGTGACATTGTTAAAAAGATGTGGCTTCTTGGAACACATGAAAACCCCTCTTGCCTTTTTCCTGATGTTGCTGAGTCTTCTGCAATTCTGTTTCTCAGTCTGAATCTCCCTGAAGAGTTTGAACTGCATAATGGAGTGTTACAGATTTATTGTGTCTATCTGAGGCTTTGGGCTTTTACCCCCTAAAATTTATTTGGTTTGTATTTCCATAGGAATGGAAACCCTGAAATCACCCCAATGACTCATTTAATCTTGTTGAATTTTTAAGCCCCTAAATCAAATGAAAAGAGTGTTGGTTTAAGATGTGGAGTTTCATCTTGGACGGAATTTGTTTGGAACTGAGGCTTCCCAAATGTCAAATACTTGATTTATCCTGGAGTTGCTGTTGCACACTTCACACTGTCAGCAGTGCATCTCTGTACAGCATTTTCTGGTGGAAGCAGTGTGGGACTTGCAGATTTGTGCAGTTCCCTGCCTGGGCACAGATCCTGTCAGGCTCTGCTTTTTTTTTTAATTTCTTGTGTCAGAGCTATTCTAACATTTCATTGCACATTTTCCCAAAATTGGTTGGTTTGGGTTTTTTTTTTTTTAGCCTAAATGTTGTATATAAATAAATCCTAACAAAATAAAGGCCTTATAAAATCATAGCTCACTCCTATGACTTCAATTAAATAAACAGCACACAAAAAATAACTTTAACCTTAGCCAAATCACACTATATCCCTAAAAAAGTCACTTATACCTCCTGTTTCTAGCGGACCTGTGAGAGGAGGGAACTAAGAAACTTTGTAACAGTAATTATGTACAAAGTAATAACTAATAAAAACTGTAATAATTAATGTTATAACAAGTGTTTATGAAACACTATAATATATAAACAAAGCACACATATATATATATATACTAATACTAAAAATAAATCAAAAAATCAATCAAAATTGATTATTCACTTATTCAATATCCTATTCATCTTCACACCCAAAAATTACTACACCTAAACATGTCCAGGATCAATTTATAGCTATTTTTTTCCTTCCTCCCAGTTCTACCTCCTCCCATCCCCATGTATTTCTAGGGAGGAATCACATCCCTTTTCAGCCTTTGTTTCTCTGAGCTGAACAAGCCAAACCTTGAAGTCCCCTTCCCTGCAAGGTGCTCTCCATCTCCCCAAGGCTTCCCTGGACCTGCAGCCCTCTCTGGCTGCTCAGCCTGTCACTGAGAGCAGCTGCTGTCTCTTCTGGCAGCCTTTTCACTCTTCTTTTCTTCCCTTATATTTAATAAAACACATCAAAAGATCCCATTTCTGCCCTGGGACAGCATCATCTCTGCAAATTGAGGAGGTTGATTCTCCTGTCTGCTCAAAGCCATCACCTCAGCTGACCTGCAGCCCCTTGCAGTTCAGAGATGTGCTCTTTGCTCTTGCATTCTCTGCTAAATAGATGCTGTCAATAAATAGAGCACTGGAAGTAGCTATCAAGGCTGTTCTGGTGGTGATCTGCACAGAATTAAGTGAAGGCTTACAGGAAAAAAGCAGTTTTGATTCTTTTTCTGCATGCTAGACCAATGCTGATTGGAAAGTGGACTTCTTTCCTGCAGTGGAAAGCAGAGGATGCTGTCCTGAATATCCTCAGTAACTGCAGACCTCTGGCATGGTCCTACAGGTGTTGAGGTGCAGAGAAATGTGTCCCTCAAAAAAACCCCACTGCAACATGAGACTGGCTAATTCTGGCAATTAGTTCTGTTTATAATAATAGCCTTTAATGAAGTGTCATACAAACATCATTGTGAGCATCTGCATTAAATATTATCTGTGTTTGACTTTTTGGATCAAGAGTATTCAAAAAGAGCACATGAACCATATGACATAGCAGGCTGAGTGGAAATACCTGCATTTTTTCTCTGGAGTTGTTTACAGGGAGCTGTAGAAATTTGATTTGCAGCTGTGGGGCTGCATGGCTTATCACCTGCTTTCAATGACAGCTTTTCTCATGTAGCTTGAGCTTTTGGTTCAATTATTAATCAGTCTGGCACTGGAAATCATTACCAGGGTAACAAATATATTTGATATACATGGGGGGGACTTCTAGCATTTGAAATAACTATAATTTAGTGCCTCCTTTCCATAGTGTTGCATTTCAGGCCTGGCTGCTTCTGTGAGTGTGTAACAAATGAGGACAGGAACAGAAAAGCCATTTTCCCTTGCACACTTCATTCCCCAGATTAGCCATCTGTAGAAATCAGGTGTGTTGGGTTAGGTACAGTGGTCTGTAGTCAGCTCTCAGAAGTTTAGAAAAGCCACCTTGGAGAGGAGGGAGAGTGCACTGAGGGAGCAGAGATTGCTGCTCCACTGAAGAGTTGATAAAAACAATCCTAAGTGCATTAAACTTGCAGGTATGAGCTGAATGAACCTCACTGTGCTCACACCTGCACTGGCTGGAGACTTCCTTAAATCCACTGGGAGCTTTTATCACCAGGTCAGTGAAGTGGAAAACAGCTTTGCAAAGCTGATTTGCATGAGAAGGGCTGTCCAGTGGCTGCTCTGAGGTGCTGCAGGAGCACTTGCACATTAATTCTCATTTACTGCCTTGTATTGCTACCAAGGTTTGGGAAAATATGAGGAGAAGGGAATCATTGTAATAATATTTCTCTCATTTTTGTGATTCAGATTGTGTAGGGCAGATTTGGCTTTTTTCCTTTAAACCCTTATGGTCAGAATAATAACAGGAGTATGAATGAAAATGTCTTCCTATTCCATCTGCTGTTATGTTCTCTCTGGTCCTGCCCTTGCAGAAAAATGGGTACAACTGCTCTTGAGCCAAAATTTAACTGGCACTAATGAGTATAACTTGAAACATGACTGAAAATATTTAGAAAACTTCTAAGTTTGGAAGTAGCACCTACCTCTAACAGTCACCAGGTCAGTCAAAACACTGCAAATTCTGTATATTTATACAGTTCTGCTGTGCTGCAGATCTGAATTGTGATACACAAAGAAACTGGAAAACACAGATACTGATTTCAAGTATTTTTTTAATTGCTGGTGCTACATTTAATGTAGATATGAAAGGAAATATTTCCAGAATCAGCTAAAGTCAGTGTTAAATATTTCGATAGCTTCACTCTGAGCATTAGTACACAGTATTTCTTCTCTCCAACTTCAGCATCCATATTGCCCAAAAATAATGCTTTAAAAGGAAGGGAAAAAATCACCTTGTTATACTTCAAAGTGAGGTGTTTGATCTGTAGGCTGAGAAGAAGCAGAGGCTTCCAAAATCCAGTTTGAAGGGTTTTAAACAAAACCTGAATGGAAAAGAGTAGAAGTTCCTCCAACAAATGTGTGTTTACTTGGAAGTTCTGATTTACTGTTACCATGAATCTCCTGTGTGGTAGCTGGTGAAAGAATGGAAGTGAGGTAAACCAAGATTAGGTAATGGGTGGAAATCATTAGTCAAGGGCTGTTCTTCTGCTTCTTAACCTTCTGTTGAAGTTTTATCTTGGAATAGTATAAATCCTATCTTTTTGAGGCAATTTATTTCTGATACTGTGCTGTTTTTTGCTCTTGGATGGTAGAAATCTATAGGAGCACTTCCCTAATAATGGAAACTAACAATAGGAATAATAAACATGACATGCTTGTCTTGTAGTGTGTGTGTAAACACAAGAGAACAGATAATAAACATGGATAATGTGTAGAAAACAGTGCTCTTGGTTTTCAAAGACCCTTTTATTAAACAGATGAAAAACTGAAAATCTGAAAACCCCACCAGATCCATCTGCTCAATTAGCAGTGCTCTGCAGAGATAAGATCAAGAATCTGGTAATTTTTGGTAATATTTGGTAAATTTGGCTTCCCCCACAGGTGACCTATGGCTCTTTTGACTACACTTCTCTGCTCTATCTCTCTGACTACTCCCAGGACTTTGGGGGTGGACGGTTTGTGTTCATGGATGCAGATTCCAACAAGACAGTGGAGCCTCGAGCAGGTAGGAGCCCAGGTGGGCTGCAGGGAGCTGGGCAGGTGGTGTGGGACTGTTTTGTGTCAGCAGGAATCACAGCATTCTGTGTTCAGATCCATGGCATCAAAAATAACAATTAAAACAGTTAAAATGTGCTGTTAAGCCACAATAAGTGACCTCCTTGAAAGCTGTAGGGCTTGAAGAGGTGGCCACTTCTGGCAGCTTAGCAGGTCCCTGTGCAGCAAGAGCAGAGTTAACTGTCACTGCAGCAAATCCAAATTAAAGCAATTTATTTTAGACTGGCCTGAAATTCTTTTGCTGCTCAAGATGGGGCTTAATACCCTGTAATGGCTGAGGGCTGAGTGTGAAGGGGATTGATTGCCACAGCTCTGCTGACCTGCTGGAACATGAACCAAATAAATCCATCCCTGCTTCCAGGAGGTCTGACAGGGATGAACCTTCTGATGCCTGTCAGTTAGAAATAAATAAAAAACCTTTAAGGCTGGTTTGAGATTTTTCTAAATGTGTATAATTTGAAATTAGAATTACTCTGGGGCTGCCTAGAGAGGAGCTCAGGCTCAGCTCATCTGTCTGGCAGGTGAGTGCTGAGCTTCCTGCAGTGTTACCTTTTATAATGCAAGATCAGCCCCACTGCTGCAGGAAAATAAAAAGGACAACTTTATATTCCTGCTGTGTTCTTTCTTTTTTTCAAGACAAAAAAGATGGAAATTTACTCATTTAAAGAGTCTCAGTAATTGTCTGCTGACAGGCATTACCCCAAGCAGAACTGACTTCAGACTGTTGGTTGCTGCCTGCAAATTGGGGTGGGTGCTTTTTGACTTATGGATCATAGTGATCCACTCACCTGCAGTGAGATAAACTCTGAGATCACCTCCATTCTGGGTTTGCTGTCAAGAATTTTATGTTTGATTATTTTGTCTTTTGTGATTGGAAATAAACCCTTTTGCAAAGTGCTGCCACCAGTATTTTGAAAGGGAACACATTAAACTATTTCATTTCCAGATGCAATTCTAAGATTACCAGGTCTTTACAGCTGTAGAAATCCCAGCTGAATTCTGGGTGTGTGAGGAGAGCTGTGTCCTCAGTGCAGGGCTCTCAGCCTGGCTGCAGTGTGCAATGTACCCTTGAGTTAATTCCCAAAAGTCTCTAACTGTGAAATTGCTTCCATTCAGCCCCATCCATTCATTTTCAGGTTTTCTGCTGCAGGATCTTTGCTCTTGATGTTGTTTGGGGGGAAGAAGGGGAAGCTGATGAAATACAGAATTATTTTTTGGCTGTTCCCTTTGGCAGGGGATGCATGGGCAGTGTGTGCCACAGGACACCTGAAACAAAACAATGCCCAGCTCCCAGGGAACAGCACAAATGTGCTTGATGGACACAAGAGAAAATCAATTTAATGCCAGTTACTCTTTCCTGACACAACTCTGTGCTCCCACAGCTGTCAGGGGTCCTGTGATTGTCACAACCCCTGGTGCACAATCACCACTGCCATCCTGAGCAAAGCACAAAGGCTTTACAGGTGAAGCACAAACTGAAGGCATTTGCACTTTTTTTTCCTCTTGCTGATAAAATGTGTTTTGTGAAGGAACAACCCGAGGCTGTTTCCTGTTGCTGGTACAAGTGGATGTATTTTTCATGTTCATCATGTTCCTCTGCAGTGTTTTTCCTCCCCTTCTGTCTTTTTGGCTTTTGTTTGTTTGTTTTGTTTTACACTTCTTTTGATCCTTTGTGCTTCTCTTGTCACTCCAACTCAACTTTTAAAACCACATGTTGATAAGCTTTCACACTTCTCATTTAGGAGCTCCAGGCTTTTTTTAGAGATGACTGTCATAATCCCTGGTTCAGTTTTTGTGCTTGACAGCTAATTTACTTTGCTGTATTGCTAATGCCACTGCAGTCCTAAAACCTGGCACTTCTCCTTGTCTCACACTTAGGCTGCATTTTGGGGACCTGATACTTGTGCCAAAATGAGCAGGTTTCTTTTTCTGTGAGCAGCAATTTGTTCAAGAGTCAGTGGGGAGCACAAGGCATTGTTAGTGATGCAGCAGAGCAGAAAAGCAGTAATTGGAGATACAAGAAAAAGCAATTAAACCATTGTGGGATATCCTGTGTTGGAAGGTGCTGCCTGGGCAAGTCCTGCTGCTGCTGCAGATGCATTTCCAGCACTTTGCTGGTGAGGATCAGTGTCAGCCAGGGACAGCTCTGCTAGGAGTGGAGCCTAAATTAAAATGCTTATCACTTCCCTCAGAGTATATCACTTGCAGATTACCTAAGAAGTCTCCAAGTCCTGACTCTCACATATTTAACTGAAAGACTCTCTAATTTGTAGGCTGATCTTTAACATCCCCTAGTTTGGTTGTTAGCAAACATTAGCTTTAAGAAGGAATTATGATTTATTAACCTGGAGGCCTTTGAGATAATTTTTTTTAGCAGAAATGAACAAGTCAGCACGAGCTCAAGTGTACAGACCTTTGGCTAATTCATAACCATGAAGGAGCACATCTTTCTTGTGCCCTGATGGGTTTTAGAAGTGAATTTGTGTCTTTTGACTAAAGTCAGGACCTCTGTCTGCCACAAGAAACTCACTGTACCATGAGGAAGAGAATTTTTAGTGCCAAGAGAAATATGACTATGAAAAGAAAACATTTTTTTAATGACAAAGAAACAGATCTAAAGCAGCATCTGTTCCTTTTAAATAAATATGGCAATTTTGTTTCCAGAATTGTCATACTGGGATTTTTTCCCACCCTTTGCAGCAGGGTTGATTCTGTTTGAGAGAGACTTCAAGGAATAAAGCAGCATTTTGAATGAGGTCCTTCAAAATGAAGCCCTTTCAACATTAACTCTTTTTACTGGTCTGAGACATGTTTTAGTAATCTGCAGGAGATACAGGAAGATTAAGAATAAATGGCAGACATCAAGGCTTTCCTTTTTCAGTCACAAAATTGGCATATTTTCTGCTGCTGCTAAACTTGTCACTGATTAAAGCTTCATGTTTTAAAATTTCACATTTAGAATTTCATAATTTTGCAGAGTCTTGTGTGAATTTGGGGTCTGGCAATATTAGACAGGTCACAGGCTTCACTTATGAAGTGTAGATGAAATTCTGCTGTTGGAATGAAATCTCAGTACTGGTTCTGTGTTCCTTATTTGAAAATACATTTCTTGATTTGAAGGTCAGCTTTGCTTATTTTCAACTTACAAGGGAATTTATTCTTCATACCAGTCATTTATTATACAAAGGTGGAAGGAAAGGTCTCAGTCACTTCTGTGGGTTTATGGAAGAAAATAATCTGTGAGGCAAAATGAATTCTCTACATTGGAGAGTGAACTGTGACTCTTCCTTTAATACCAGACTTAGCATATTCTCCCAGCTGTCAGAAGTGTGTGTTTCTGGAAGTGTAAAATACTTTATTTGAAGGTATAAGATATTTGGGAACTTCCCTCCATACAGAAAGTCTCATCTTCCTCTATATTCAATCCACATCCTCCAGATTCAGTCTAGATCATGATAATCTTCTGCCAGTCCCAGCTTTAGTTTTGCTCCAATCAGTAAAAAACTGGAGCACATCTTGAAGTTAAATCAGTATCAGCTGAATGCTGAGAATAATTTGTAAAAAATGCACAGAAGTAGCTGTCAGTCCTGGTGAGGAACAAATGGAGGCAGCATTTGCAGCTGTGGAAGCACCAGCCATGCAAAGGACAAAAATTCTTACTGATTTGCAACACTTGTCACTGAAGAGCAGGAAAAAAAACAACTCCAGCACTATATTTGAAGTGATAGAGAATCAGGCATTACTTTATTTACTGGCCAGGATGTGCCAAGGAAAATATTCCAAACACACATCCTTTGCAGGATTTTCCCCCAAGTTTTATACAGTTTAGACCCACAGAGCTGCACTGTTTCAAAGTCCATTGGTCCAGAGCTGAGCAGCCCCCAGTGCTCAGTTTCCCATTGGATCCAAATAATCTCAGCTCTGATGTTAATGAGATCTTCTTTCCTTGATTTTCTCATCAGTCCTTTCTGGCCCAGATGTCTCCAACTCTGTCAGAGTTGGCAGAGCAGACCTGGCAGGGTGAGGCTGAGCCCTGGAGGGGAGCACTGGAAGGCAGAGCAGGGGTGATATCCCTGCCCTTCTCTTGGCCCTAGGGAGAAGAGATGGAGCCAAAAGGCCTTGGGGAGACTCATAATTGATATGGAGAGAGCAAATATTCAGTTTTCACTTTTAAATACTCCCCAGGGTGGTCACACCTTCAGATGGAGTGGAAACTGCTGTGATTTTGAGCAACCAACCGTGCTGGTAGGAGAGAAGCAGGCAGGGATTCTAATAAAAATCTAGCAGTTGATACCTGAAAATGTTTATGTACTTTTAGCAGGAAATAAATTAATTCTTTTTCTTCAAAACTGTAATTTGGAAGTTCTTTAAATTTAAAGTAGAAGCAACTACTTTTTTGAGAGTATTGTTAATACTACAAATTACAGACTGGCTTTGGGAGGCTTCACTATGTGAATCAGTGATTTTATTTATAACAGCAAGTAATTTCTGTTGAGTAACTAAATTTGGGACAAGTTTGTAACTAGACTTTTAATACCCATTGCAGGCAGTTTTTTGTTCGGGGTTTTATTTTTAGGTCATAGGGGTTTTTTGTTCTTCTGTGCTTGATTTAAATGTAGCAAAATTGTTCAGAGAAGATCAGGGCACTTTGCAGACACTGTCAGTCAGTTCCTTTTGTGGGGTTTGCTCTAAGGAATTGCTTAAATTCTCCACATTCAACATTTTTTAATAAGTAATTGAATAAGTTAAATAAGTTTTAATGTATGCTTGCAGAAAACCTTATTATCAGTTTATTTGCCTAATGATATGATGGGTTTTCTTGGACACTCTGCATGAGAATGAATTTGTGATTAATCCTAACCAGATGACGAGGATGGGAACACAACTGTTGTGCATTTTCCCTGGCAATGCTCCTGTCTGGCTGTCATTCAGCACATGAAATGCAGTTTTTCTTTCTTTCCTGAGTAACATTTAGAGCTGATAAATGTTAGGCAGACAGTGGAAGCTGTCAGTGCATGAGATGAAAGATGCTGAATAGATCCGTGGTGCCAAATAAACTGTTCCTGCTTCCTTTTAACCAGACACAGGAGTCACTTCCTTTCCTTCTGAGCAGCAGCTCAGTGTTGCCAGTGCCCCCAGCCAGCTGCCATGGACAGTGGATGGTGCTGAGACCCTTTCCAGTCCCCCAGCCCTGCTTTGCATCCCTGCCCTTCCCTGGTCCAGCAGCCCAGGGAGGAGAGTGAGGCCACAGTTACCATTCCCTCACTTGCTTGAGTGATGGTCAAGACAATCTAACACATAATTTGCTTTTTCTCTTTAAAGTTCTCATGACCCAAGGAATTTACAAGGAAATTTGGCAGTGAATTAAACCAGAAGAGGCAGAAAGATGCTGCCAAGAAAGTAGAAGGGAAAATACCTTATGAAGGGGCTTAGAGTCCAGTGGCAGAAGAGGCAAGCTGCAGATACAAGTGATTGCCAAAGCTGATACTGATGTGGATGGCCTTTTTCATGTGTAATCAGAATACCTGGGGTTGGAAAGGACCTCTGGACATCAGCTGCTCCAAGCCCCCTGTTCAAAAATTAAAGCAAAGGAGACACAGGGGTGGCAAAATTGTGCCTGAGACATCCCTGGGAGACATCTGAATGTTGCATTCATTTGTGGCAGTGATGTGGCCCTGATGGGAGTGAGTTTGTGGCAGTGATGTGGCCCTGATGGGACTGAGTTTGAGCAGTGATGGGGCCCTGAGGGGAGTGAGTGTGTGCAGTGATGTGGCCTAGATGGGACTGAGTTTGAGCAGTGATGGGGCCCTGATGGGACTGAGTTTGTGGCAGTGATGTGGCCCTGATGGGGCTGAGTTTGAGCAGTGATGGGGCCCTGATGGGGCTGAGTTTGTGGCAGTGATGTGGCCCTGATGGGGCTGAGTTTGTGGCAGTGATGTGGCCCTGATGGGACTGAGTTTGCCAGAGTGTCCCCAGACAGGGTCAAGGATGGTCAAGGCTTGGGCAGGAGCAAGCACAGCAGTGAGCACCTGCATCTGTAGAACAACTGCCAGGCCAGTGCAGGGCTGGAGTGGCTCTTTCTAAGGAAAGAGGATTTGTATGTGGCTGGTACAGAACTTTGTGGTCAGAGTGGGCCCACGAAGCCATAGCAAACACTCAGCATGGTGCAGATGAGCTGCCACAGCTGCTTGTAGACCTGCTCAGGTTTTGTCACTGAAGGCTTTTTGTCACCTCTGTGGTGCTTCCTCCTTGTTTGGTCTAAAATCAGAGCCAGGGCTAGCAGGGGAGCAGGGAGGAAAGTCAGTACACTGTGCTGACAGTCACTAGAGTTTGGCTTTTGTGTTTTTAATCGGGGCAGCATTAACTGGTGTCCACTGATGTTCTTGGCTTCCTCCTGCCTTTCATAAACTACAAGCTACAGTGGAATTACATCTCCAGCTTCCTGGCCAGAGGATTAATGTATGTTTTGAACAGCAAGAAGCTGTCAGAGTGCAGCATAGGCTCGTGGCAGTTTGTCTGTGGTGCCCTGTGGGCTCTCAGGGCTCCGGGGAGCAGCTGGAGCCTGAGCTGTGCAGGGAGAGCTGCAGCTGAGAGGCAGGCTCCATCCCCAGGCTAACACCTTTGTCTTTGCAGGCCGGGTGTCATTTTTCACCTCAGGATCAGAGAACCTCCACCGTGTGGAGAAGGTTCAGTGGGGCACTCGCTTCGCCATCACCATCTCCTTCACCTGCGACCCGGAGCACGGCATCGGGGACCCGGCCCTGGGCTGAGCCTGGGCTGGGCCTGGGCTGAGCTTTGGGCTGGTCTTGGGCTGAGCTTTGGGCTGGCCCTGGGCTGGTCTTGGGCTGAGCTTTGGGCTGGCCCTGGGCTGGTCTTGGGCTGAGCTTTGGGCTGGCCCTGGGCTGGTCTTGGGCTGAGC
>VZRX01015413.1:0-17057 GCA_013398075.1 Notiomystis cincta | reverse complement strand
GCCCTGGGCTGAGCCCTGGGCTGAGCCTGGGCTGGTCCCTGGGCATGGGCTGGAGCTCAGAGGGAAGGAGAGGAGGAAGGAGATGCCATCTCTTGTAAGCTCTCAGTGCCCAGCTGTGGGAATGTGCTGTCACACACTTTGTTTTCTTGTCTCCTGTTCCATAAGCCCTGCAGATGGTGGCTTAAGGGCATCTTAAATTCAGTACATTCTGAAAATGGTTTGTCCTCTTGTGCCAAAGGGACAGGCTACAAAGAAGAGAGGGTGAGCTCTACAGAGAAGAGAAATTGGGCTCTTCAATTTTTTATTATTTTTAAAAAATTCTTCTGTTTGAAAGATACAAACAGTCTTCTGGGCCATGCCTTGATCTGCCTCCCCAGGCTGCTGTTCCTGTTCAGTTCTTCAGTCTCTTCAGGTACTGATGTGTCTGACCTGAGTTAATTGAGCCTCTAGAACACACCTTTGGAGAGGGATGGATTCTCCTGAGTGTGGGATCAGTGGAGAATACACCTGGGTTTGACCACTGGGACTTGAACTTTGTTTTAAATTGAATTACTACTGCTGCAATATTCAGGAAGTCTCTCAATAGCTGTTTGTGGACTTCTCTTTTCCAGTTTAGTAGGAAGACTTTTCCTGTTAATGAGGACCACTGGTGTTCCCTGAATATGAAATTGCAGGGACTCCCAAGAGGAGCTGTGTGCATTGTAACAGACACATGCATAATCTTGCCAAATACTTTGGGTTTTTTACTGGAATCAAAGATTTCTGTGGGTCAGGAGGTTGATAAATAAATGGTAGAAAAACCTGATTTTTTTTTCTCAACCAAATTCTGAATCAACCATGTTGATCTGGTTTATTACTTGGATGTATAATTTCTGTGAAACACTGAAAATCTGGGAATGTGCTTTGATGTATTTTCTAAAATTTTATGCATACAGTTTGGACTTTCTAATGTGGCCTTTTATGGAATTAATTAGTACTGGGGAGAATTACACTGAAGATCAATACCAAGAGGAATGATAAGAAGACACTCAGACTGGTGAGGGCTCTCACTGGGCACACCAGCAAGATTAGTCCTCTGTAATTTCATTTCTTCTCAAACCTGAAAAAGTTTTCCTTGTCTGTACTAACAAAGGAGAATTGTTAAAATGGCTGGATGCAAAATAAAATCAGTTGGGTTCCATATTGAAATACTTGCCTTAAAGCCTGTTTATTCCAAGGAATTTGCATTACACCAAGTTTTAAGTCTGTGTGAAAGCAGACCAGGATCACCAGCAGCTGCTTTACTGGGTTGGACTTTTCTCCTGTCATTACCCTGAGATTTAAATGCAGGGCATTTCCCCCCAAAATCAGTGGGGGACAGCAGTGGAATCTAACCATGAATGCACCTGTGTTTGCTGGTAACTCCTGTCTGTCCTGCCAGCTGGGAGAGGCACTAAAAGGAAGTGGCACTTTGGAGCTGCCCTCTATCAAATCCTGCTCACCAAGAGCATCTCAGACCTTGGGGGAAATCTCAGCTCATCCCCTCCTGGATTTTCATCTTTTGAAGATCCCCTGTCTTGTAATAACTGCTGCCCATGGTGCATCTCCTGCTGGGAAGTGATGGATGTTCAGAAATAAAATCCAGCTGGGATTTGTCTTTTGGAGTGTTGGAGCCTCAGTAATCTGGTCAAGATGATGGCCAAAGCTGTAATTTGTTGGGAAATTGTGCACTGTACATGGTAGGAGAGCTCTTCTTTGGGAAAAAGCCAAATATTATGGATGCTTTAGTGCCACTGAGATTCTTCTATTTAAAGCTTCAATATCCAGCCTGCTAAAAGCAGTGCCTGGATCTAGGGAGAATTTAAATGTCAAATGAGGAAGTAAAGTGCAATCTGAAAGTTTCTGAAGATAGCCTGCAGCAGGAAGCAATCGTTGCAGGATGTTCCTGGGGCAGAGTGGAAGTTGAATTCACTGCTTAATAGGAACAAACTTGGGTTAATTTATTTTAGGCCACTTCAATACCCTGAATAACTTTTTCTTAAAAGAGTCTGTTTCCAGATAATGACATACAACTCTGAACTTGAAATACAGATTAATTTCTGTCCTTTTTCAGCCTCAGCTGCCTGTTGCTACTGGGAACTGCAGAGCTCTGATTCTCAGAACTCCCATTACTCCAAGGGCAGGATCTGTTCATGCAGCACGAATCTGCTGCCAAGCTGCTGCAGAAAAGTGCTCTTAATTGAACAGAGGGATGGCAGAATGTGGCTTGATGTGTCCCAGTTGGGTGAGGACTTTTTTGAAGAGCCCTTGTACTTAAAACAAAGTAAAGGTTTGTGCAGTGTGAATTGGGGCCGAGTCCTGATGTTAAAATTACAGCTTTGCACCTGAAAGCAGACTTGGTACAAGTATCTGGGGATGCTGAGTTGTATTTTGAAAGGAAATTCCTCCTGAGCAAAGGGAAAGGCTGCTGTTGAGAAAAGTCCCAGAGTAAAATAGAAAATGCAGCAGGAGAGCAAGCCAGATTTGACTCCCTACAATGAGGTTGAGTGGAGCCTCCTGAGGACTTCTGTGAAGTTGTACTACTTTTAAAACCATATTTCCATTCCAGTGTTTAGTGGAATATCAGGAGCTTTTGAAAAATGGACAGGTTTTGTGGTCAGATCAGGTTTTTAGTGTACACCTACCTTTCAGTCCTGTAGCATGCATTAGATGTTAATTTTTTTATCCCCTGTGATTCAAGAAGCTCTAGATGTCTTTTTCATTGCTCAGTTTATACAGTTATTTTAAGCTGTTTATGTAGATGCCTGGACACTTTGCTGCTCACTCAACAGGAAAAAAATATCTTTTTTCCTTTGACAGATCTGTTCCCTGCCAGGGGAAGGTCTCTGGGTGGCTTCCTACCTTGGAGGTGACCTCCTCAGCATATTAACTTGCCAGCCAGACCATTAAATCCTGTGGGAATAAACAAAGGCAGGTCCTGGTGGAGTCACTCTGGTGCCTGGGCTCTGGGTGGTGGTTTCTTCCAGTCCCTCTAGCAGGCAAATGTGTTTATTTGTGATTTATTACTGAAGAGCAGACGTGTTCTGGGAGTCCTCCCTGCATGATGGGGCTTTAATTGTGGTTCACTGAATAACCTCACTAAAAAAAAAGCCAAGTTTCACCAGATTGATTCAGAACTTAAAAGGCTGCTGTGAAATAACACAAACTGAGCCCATTTAGTCCCTGCACTTCTCAGCACTAAAGAAAGAAGTGAATCTTGCACTTGGATTATTTCTGTTTTGCTACAGGCCCTAAATGTGTGTTTTCTTGGCTTGCTTTATTTTAAAGGAAAATAGGAATTAATTTGAGAGTCATTGCTTTCCAGAGGGATGAATATTATCAAAATAAACTTTGACTAGGAGGAAAAAAGCAATCCTACAGAAGTCAGCCAAGCAGAGGGGGGAGGTAAATGTGAGATGGTGCCAGGCAGAGAGCAGCTACAGGAGATTTCTCCCACACTGATGTGTCCATGTCAATTTGAACTGACATTTTCTCCTCCTCCTCACTCTGCTTTATTGTTTCATTAGAAGATCAGACAACTGGAAACTTGAGAGCTTTCAGGCAGCAAAGCTCTTCCTCTGGAAACCTTTGATAAATTTTTAAATAGGATCTCTTGATAACCATTTGCTCCAGCTATTTATTCTGTCCATCCTCTGTTTGAATTAATAAAGAATTTATCCTGTCCATCCTCTGTTTGAGTTAATAATGAACAGTGAATATGCTAAAATAAGTGATGCTACATCCACCTATTTAAAGAAAGATGAATTATGCTTTCTTCTACATTTATCTTGTGTATCAAATGGGCATTTTTTTAAATGATGGTGTCCTCCTCATATAGCTCGTGTTTATTGCACCTTTTCTGGAACTAAGCAGAATTCAGACCTGCAAATAAGAAATAATCCAAGAAGAAATCAAAATGGAATTAATAAATATACAGAGGTGTAAAGAAAGTTTCCTCAAGGGAAAAAAAAAGGATTTGAAATATTTCTGTCCCTGCCCATTTTCAGGGCAGAGACTGACAAAGTTCAGTCCCTGCCTGCTCTAGACATCCACAGCTTCCTCCTATAAGCTCCTGAGGGTTTGTTTGTACTACAGAGGAGACAGAGGATATTCCAGATATTTTAAATTAATAAGATTTTAGTTGTCCAATAGCAGCACCTGCTTGCTGAATGCATTCTGAGTGGTCCAGCTGCACCAGACTGTGTCACTTAGGAGACATGGATTTTCCAGTTGTGTCCACAGCCCTGGAAGGGGAGGACAGCCTGGGTACATCTGAGCCAGCTTTAGTCATGGAGCATGCCAGGGGTTCGGGTTTGCATCAGCGTGACAAGAAAAATCTGTCTCTAAATTAACAGCCTTGAAATTGAAAAATTATTATTTTCTTGGGAAGAACACAGGTGTGGAAAGAATGCTTGGCTTAATGAGCTTGTCTAATCTCAGTGTGCTTCATAAGTCCTAGCCTGAGTGTAAATATTGAAGTTCTTTTTAGAGATAACAGCCAAGAATGCTTCCTAACCACAGGAGGATTTACCATTCCTGAACAGCTAAAAAGCTGAAACCAGTGGGAAATATGAAAATTCCATAAAACCTGGACATTTTGCAGCATTGGTGTGTCAGAACTGGCAGCTCCCTCTGGGCTGGGCACAGGCTGCAGCCAGTCCTTGGCAAGAGTTTGTGCAAGTGCCTCAGATGCCACAAATCCTCTGGGTTTGATTTCTGTTTCAAACACAAAAATCCTCTGTATTTCTGCAAAATAACTTTTGGATTGTTGTTAAGATGTTCTCCTGCTCTTTCTGCTCCCTGTGCACATCTGGGAGCAGGGGAAGGTTCCTGCCAGGGAGGTGCCACCAGGCTGCAGCCCCCCCGTGTCCCACAGGAGCTCCCAGGGTGTCAGCCTGGCTGCCCTGCCTCCTCTGGAGACAGCTACTCCAAACACTGGGGGTGGTGTTTATCCTCAGGGCCAGGGCTCCAGCAGTTTGCCCAGTTTATGTTGAGAAGAGACAGTGAAACCTGTAGCAGTTCTGACTGCACCCACTGCAGCCCCTCGTGTCCCCCAGGAGCAGGTTTGGGGGCTGGTGAGGGCTGGAGGGTTTGCTCTGGCTCTCAGGCCAAGAGGCAGTGAGCAGCTGGCATGGGGAGGACACATCTGGACACTCCAGGGAGGTGGTGGTAGAGGAAAAGGGGGGTGGGAGAGGATATTTGGGCTCTTTGTGGGACTCAGGTGATGGGAAGGGTGAGAGCTCCTGCTGCTGAAGAGGTGCTGGGAAGGAGCAAAGGCTGAATCTGGGGGACACTGAGTGCTGGGTGGCAAAGTCTGACATCCCAAATGACACCTGATGGGGACTGAAATCCCATGGAAACACAGGATGGGAAAGGGAAAAGGAACTGCTGTCCCAGGGACCTCAGCAGAGGGTGGGACCCCTTCTGAAGCAGTCACTGAACGAGCTGTTCAGAGACATTTCACCTCCTTTTGAGGGTTGAGCTCAGTCTGCAGCACCTCTCCAGCCATCCCCTGCTGCCAGGACTCTGGAGTTGCTGATTTTTCCAGCTTTTTGGGTAAGGAAAGGAGGCTGGTGAGAAAGCAGCACCCTGCCCTGCCATGGAAAGATGCTTTGGCAGGGACACTTAGCAGGGAGAAAGGGTCCTGACAGCTTTGCTGACATCCTCTCCCAGCACAGGACCTCCAAAATCCAGCAGAAAACCTGGGGGAACAGAGGCAGAGTGTGGCTGCCACAGAAAGCTGGGAGGTGCCCAGTGGGAAGTCACTTGCTGGTGCAAGGCAGCAGCTGCTTTATTGAGGTGCTGTTTAATTGTTTTGCTGGAGCAGCTGCCTCTGCCTTATTAGAAGAAATTACTGGCTGAAGAGAAAAGACTAATTCTAGCTCGTACTTTAACTTGATTTTTTTTCCCTTTGAGGCAATGAGAAACTACCCCATAACACTTCTCTACTTGAAATCACAGGATCTCTTGGACATCTGCTCTGCTTGAAATCACAGGATCTCTTGGACATCTGCCTTATGCCTTGTCCCCTTGTTAAATACATGGGGATATTTAAAATCAGCTAGAGCCCATCAGGAACTTCATCTTCTCAGCAGCCCAGACCCAGAATGGACAAGCTCTGTTAATTTAGAGCAGTCTGACAAAATACTCAATTGAGGGCCCAGTGGAGCTCTCCAGGAGTTCTCATTCCAGGTCATTTGTCCTGCCTGTGTGAGACTTACAACTCTCGGCAGGTTTGGAGTCCGTTTCATTTCATTCACCACGTTTGTAACCACGGGTAACAGCAGGACTGACGTGGCTCTGTGCTGCTGCAAGGAGGCTGTCAAGGTTGTCAGGTTTGAAAATCAACCTGCTTTGATGACTCTTCTGTTCTGCAGCATTTACTTTGCAGAGTTTGCCGTGAAAAACCCGTTTAAAAATTACTTTCCTTTTTTTTTTGCAACATTTGAACTGAAAGAAAGGCAGAAGAAGTTCAAGGCTGCCTTTGCAAAAGACTGGTGTGTGGCAGAGATACAAGATCTGGTTTGTTCTAATGCTTCTCCCTTGCAGAAAAAATGAGTTTGCTTCGTTCTGAAGGGTGTTGGAAGGATGAGGTTCAGAACAGACCCTTCCTTCCTTCCTGCAGGATCACAGCAGCCACGACCTCTGGGAGGCTTGGAACATTTGTCACTCTGGAAGTGCAAAGGAGATAAATCTGCCTGTGGTCAGAAGGGTTTTTTCTTTTCTGTCCTTTAGGAACATCTGCCACTGACTCCCAGGCTGGGAGGAAGGTCCCCTTTCCATTAGGATGTGCCAGCTGATGGCCACATCCCATGGGCAGCAGTAGTTCCACCCCACTGCCTGTGCAGGAAGAATATAATGTATTAAAATAACCTAGAACAAACTATACAAACACTTAAACAACAAGCCCAGAGCAAAATAATGATTTTAAATCTACTAACTCATTGTTTAAAATCCAGCTGTACTCATTGTGAGTGAAATGCAGTTTCCCATTTAAGTCCATCCTTCAAAACTCTCCCCCAAAGTCCTCAAACACAACTTTTTCAGTTACAAGCCTGCCTGAATTCCCTGGACACTCCAGGGAGGTGGTGGTAGAAGAAATGTCCCCATGGGGGGATTGGGAGAGGATATTTGGGCTCTCTGGGGGACTTGGCAGCACATTACAGGTGATGGGAAGGCTGAGAGCTCCTGCTGCTGAAGAGGTGCTGGGACACGTCCCTGGAGTGTCCAGATGTGCCCTCCCCATGCCAGCTGCTCACTGCCTGTTGGCCTGAGAGCCAGGGCAAACACAGACACTTGACATTCTTTGGAAAACACTGAAGACATGAAAGTGAGCTGGAAACACCTTTTTGTCTTCCTTGAAGACTTCTGGCAGTCAGTCCAGGCTCCAGAAATCCTGCTAAACCTGCTTTCTGAACCTTAAATTACCAAACCCCTCAAACAGAAGAAGCACCTGCTCAGCAAATGTGGGAGATCAGCAACAATCCAGAAAACCTCAAGGGCTCAACAGGTTCTCTGCTGCTCACACTGCCTGGGCTCTGGTCAATGCCCAGACTCTGCTGCTCTGTCTGTTTTTAACACTGCATGAGAGTTTGGTCTCAGAAGTCCCTAAGCAGTTACAGGTGAGTTGTTTTTAATTCAGCATCTTGCTGGAGGCTGAGGGCAGCTCCAGAGAGATCTTAATGCCAGTGGAGCCAAATGTGGGAGAGTCTGGGCTGGGAGGGAGCAAGGAGCAAAGCCATGGCAAAGGTTTCCAGATCTGGGCAAGGTGAACACTTTTGGAAGGCTAAATTTAGCAGTGATTAAACCAGCTCTTAATTAACCAAATATTCCTCCTGCTTGCCTTTCCAAATTATTCAATAACTGAACAATTATAATGAGCTCAGCAAGTAATTACTCTCCATTCTCGCCAACTGCAGCCTTGGAACCTGCCAGCTGTTAATGTGCTGGGAAATGAAGTCCTTCAAGTGTGAGTCAAATAATTGAACACTGAACAGGAAAAAGCCCCCACAGCTTCCCAGGCACTGTCAGGAAAGCTGTTCCCCCTTGCTGAGTCCCTGGGTGTCCCTCCCAGAATGAAGATCCAGTTCTCTGTTTTCATGGGTGCTCTGGCAGGGATATCAGTGTTCCTCATGGTTATTCTGCCTCAAGAGGCTTCACAGAGCCTCCCTGGGGCTGATGGGCATCTCTAGAGGGGGAAGCCACTGCCTTGCTCTGCCAGGAAGGAGAAGGCAGAGGTAAAGCACAAACTTCTGAGAACACAAGATTTTCCCCAGTTGCAGCAGAGTAAAACTCACTGGGATGGTGAATTTGGTCATTTACTGGCCTGAGTTTAACTGGTATATTAAAGTGCACTGAATAATTTTTAAATGTTTTTTAAAACAGATTTGAAGGTGCTTCCCATGCCCTCCTTTTCACACCCATCAGCTTTATCAGTTCAGCTGCCTGGGGTGGGCAGGGAGCCTGATCAGGGCAAGAAATAATTACTTTTGTCACAGAGCACAGGGAAATGTGCTGGGAGGAGCTGAGCAAGGCAGTGCCCAGGCTGCCCCTGGAAATCAGGATGTGGGGCTTCACTTTCTCATCTGGCCCAAAAGAAGCTGCTGCAAGGACTGAAGCAATGCTTTGAAGTTTGAGGGACATTTTCCATAATAAACTCGCCTTTGTATTAAAACAACCCAGCACATGAAAGCAGCCAAGCAAAGTTAGTCAGTTGTTATTTCCTCTGCTTCTGTTGTGGGGAATTAATTGTGCTGTGCCTCAGGCAGGCAGAGGTTCCTCGACAGATTTAATCATTCTAAAAGGATGCCAACAGCCAAATGACAGGGAATTTCTGTTGTGTTCAGCACTCAGTAATGAGAGCTGGGATAATTCTTGCTATCCAGCCTCTTTGAGCAGGCTGAGGCACAGGCTCTGCCTTCACCTCACTGATCCCAGTGCTCCCAGCCTGTAACTGGGAGGAGGCTCCCAGCAGGTAAAAGAAGAGATTTTCCTTCCCTGCCTATCTCCTCCTATTGTTTCTCACCGAGGAGGGGCTTTCAAGAGGGCACTGATGCTCTGCAGTGGTGGTGTTTGTATCAGGAGCCTCATTTCACTTCTGATCCCAGCTGGGCACAGCTGCCAAGGCTGGGGGTGAAGGTCCATCTTCCCTGTCCAGCTGCCAGAAATCAGGAGCAGAGAGGTTCTGGTCCACAAGCATCTCCTCTGTCTGCCCATGAACAGCTGCCCTGAACCCTGAGTTAGCTCTCCAGGGAGACCTTTCCCCCTCCATTCACAGCATCTCTCATCCAGCGACCTCCGAACCCATCACACACAACTCTGACACCTTAGAATGCCTGCACAGACACTGCAAAGAGCAGTGCTGATTTCTGGGCACTTAATGAACAGCAGCACAGGACCAAGTGCCCCCCCTGAGGTCATTTCCCAGGAGGATCCAGGATTTGTGAGCTGCCCTGGTTCAGTGAATCCCCCTGCTCAGCTCCAACACTGGAGTGCTGCCTCCACAGGCAGCTCCAGCATCAAACCCTGGAAAATCCCTCCTGGCTTTCATTCCCTGTCTGGAGTGATCCCAAATGATCAGCAATGCTTTTGGGGTACAGGCCCCTGAGTCCCCACCAGCAGATGATGTGAAGGAAGGTAAATAAATGCACTTGGCTCCTGGAGTTTTCCTGCTCCCAACCCTTAACCTGGACACTGCCCAGGGCAGAAAGCTGCTTTCAAAATGGTGGCTGGAGGTAAGTGGGGCTCCAGCTGATTTTACAATAATGCCATCTCTGTAAAATATTGCCTTCTATGTGTTAAATGAAAGAAAAACCCCATCTGCTACAAAGAAAGAGGACAAAGTCAGTTTAAACCTGTGGAGTGACTGGGGTTTAAGTGCTGCAGTGCTGGGGGCTGGCTGCCAGCCTGTGCTCCCCAAAGGGAGGATGCTGTGGCAGCTGTGCTGCCTCCTGCCATGCCCAGCTTGTCTGGTGCATCTCCCAGGAGGTTTAGGTGTCCTCTCTGCAAGTGCCAGGGGTGCTGCTGTCCCTCCCCTTTTAGCACAAGCACATTTCAGTTAATTTAGCTGCTCCATTCTTGCAGGTTTTTGAAAGATAGGTTCAATGTACCCAAGAATAATTGCTCTGTAGTGCCTTTCCCTGAGAGGCTCCTTGCAAGAGGCAGCCTTGTGCTTCTCAAATGTCAAGCTGATATTTAAAAGAATAACAGAGGTAGAAGGCTGGGAGTTTGATGCACACAGATGAAGGGGTAACTGTCTCCACCAGGCTGTGTTTGTGGACACACCACGTTGAGCTTCAGGAATCTCCCCTGCTTTGTTTGGATGGAATCATGTTTGGTTCTAGTTAAGAATTCAGGAGCTGAATTCAAGATCCACAAGGAATGCACAAGGAAAGACTTAACAGCATCTCAGGGAGAGATTGGCCAAAACAAGCTGGAACAAACTGGGCAGGTTTTACTTCTCCAGCATTAGCATGGCTTTGGTTTTGGAACTGTTTCCTCTGCCAAGCTGATGGTGGTTTATTGTGCACAAATTTATTTACTACTTTCCTTCCAGGTATCCTGATGGAGGGGTCTGGGTGGGATCTTCCACAGTATTGAAGTTCAGTCTTTTTTAATAAATGCTTTAATAAAGGCTTTTTAACTCTTCCCCCCAACTCTCACTGTAGAAGTGTTTTTAGTGCTCACCAAAATGTTTCATTTAAATTAAAATTTGTATTATAAATGG
Organism: Notiomystis cincta; assembly: GCA_013398075.1. Lineage (NCBI taxonomy): Eukaryota > Metazoa > Chordata > Aves > Passeriformes > Notiomystidae > Notiomystis > Notiomystis cincta. The sequence continues at coordinate 6,313 of VZRX01015413.1, read as the reverse complement.
AGAGAACCAGAAAAGCAGGGCACAAATGCCAGGATTTTCTCCCTTTCCTCTTGTAATTCTCCCTTTCTTGGGTGGGGGACTGAAGTAAAATGGTGCAGCAGTTTTGCTTTGGTGTATTCCATTGGGAGCATTTTCTCTGGGGACAAGATGGCTCCAGTTGTGACCAAAGCTCAGTTTTGACTATTCAGACTTGTTAAATTGAAATTAGTCTCCCCTAAAAGTGATCTATGCCACACCAGGAACTCAGTGTGGGCAGAAAGCTGCATTCCTGGGCAGAAACCTGCATTCCTGAGCAGAAATATTTATGATTTAAAAACCCCTCTTTTGATATATGTCCCATTTAAGATTTTAATATTTAGTAGAATATTAATATATTAATAACTTTTCTCAGTGTTGGGTGTCTGACAGAAGCATCCCAGAGGTTTGGCTGGGAGGAGTTCCTGCATGTGCCTTCACAAAGCTCAGCCTGAGCCATCCAACCCCTCCCAACACTTTGCCACCAACTGGCACATCCTTTCTCCCTGCTCTGCTTTAGACACATTCCCAAACAAGGGCAAAAATCTTGTATAATGGTAATAACAAGAACTTTACAGGGTGCTTACACCCTGCAAAGCTGTGGCCACTCTTTGGAAGACAAAGCAATATATTTCTCATAAACCACAGGAATTAACCCAGCATCTCTCTACTCCCCAGAAAAACTAGAAATTAACAGCAACCCCCCAATATTATCAGGCAGGAAAACCCCAGCTGGGCTAAACTGGAGTTAGTCACCAGCTCTGGGTGTTTCTGTGGGTGCCAGCTGGGAGGATGCTGTGCAAAATGACAGGAGTGAAGTTAGCCTGGGGTTGGCACAGGAAGAAATGTGGGAGAGGAAAGTTAACCCTTGGAAGTAGATTTTGGTCTTCTCTTCCCCTCCAGATGCTGTAGCAATGTTCTACTTTAAAGGGATAAAATTCTCTTGAGCAGTTACATTGTGCTGTGGTTTGTTCTAAAGCTGGTCTGTTCTAAAGCCTAGAAAGAAAATGCAAAGTTTCTTCCTTGGGATGGGAACTTGCTGCTGCCACCAGAGGGACTCCGAAATGCCACGGAACAGCAGAGTGTCCTCAAACCAGACAAACTTCCTGGCAAAGCTTCCTGGCTTTCTGGGGCTGCTCTGAGGATTTCTCCACATTTTCTGTGCCCAGGGCTGGGCTCTGATATCAGCTTTATGTGCTTTCTTTTCTCCTCATCCTGGTGACTGTGAATAAATTATAAATAGATGATAATAGATGATATAATATAGTAGATTATAATAGATTATGAACTCTTATCCTGCCCCTTCCCCACAGTTAATCCAACTGTGCATCTTGCAGCTCAAGGTACAAAATGCTCATGAAGTCCCCTCTCCTTTGGTGGCTTCCTTGGGGTTCAGTCACACACTGAGCACCAAACCTGGCTGCTGAAAGAGGAGTTACAAAGTTAACGATTCACTCACAGTCATGATGGAATTGTAATGTGGGGCTGCAAATTTGTTTTTCGAAAGTGAGGAGAAAGATGATTAAAAAGAGAGTGACTGAAGGTAAAGGCTGCAAAAATTCTGTAAGGTTCAGGTGGATTCTCCTGTGTCTGATGAAAACAACCATTCTCACTTGCCTCACAAAGGAGTGATCTTTGTCTCTTCAAGTGGAAAAATTGCCATTGCTACAGCAGCTCCCATCTGAGGACATCCCTCCATAAAGGAAGGAGAGAGCACTCAGGATGAAACTGCTTTTCTTTCCCAGTCTGGGCTGGGTTTTTTTTGTTATAAACCTCTAAATCCTAAGGGAAATTGGAAAGAAATCTCTAGTGATTAAATTATTTTCTTTCTTGTAAAGCCTGTGTGGAGTTCTGCAGTGACAGCCTCTGGCCCAACAAGAAGCAGTCTGCTGCCTTTCCTAAAATTCCCATTTCCCATGTTTCTGTGTCACTGAACCTGCAGCAACATTTCCTTTATAATAAAAAACACCCAAAGCATTAAGAACCACAGGATTACAGTGATTTAGGCATGACAAGTTACCCCAGGGTACGCAGAACTTGATTTCCTGGAATGCAAAGTAGCCAGAGTAAAATAGTTTTCAAGGACCTCTCCACATGTTGTTTTTCAGTTACAGCCCCACTGGCTTCCCTGTGGTTACTCAGCCCTGGCCTGAGATGCTTTAGATTTACCTGAAGTGACACCAAACATAGAATTTGCAAAGTCTCATCATCCAGATCCTGGTTATTGTCTATCTCAGTTTTCCCACACCTCTGTAACCTCTGTGGCTGGGGCCACGAGATGTTTTTAATCTCATGGCTTTGGGAATGCCAACTCTTCTGTGCTGAGGACAGCTAATGACCCTCCCTCTGCAGGAAACAGCCTGAGCTGCCTTACAGCAGCCTGATGTGCTTAGGAGAGCTGAGATCCCAACCCAGCACTCTCCCCAAAATCCTCTGGGGGAGAGCAGCTAAATCCTCCCCCCCAGGTAACCCAAAGGCTGTGTCAGCCCCAGGCAGGGCTGTGCTCCAGGCAGGCAGCAGCAATCCCCCTCCCAGAGGAGCTGCCAGATCCAGCAGTTTGGCTCTTGAAGGAAGACCCATGAGGACAATCCTCTCATTCCCAAACCATGAGCACACCAAGAGGAGTCAAGGCCAGCTACATTCAGCAGGAGCTCAGCTAAAAATCTCTCCAGCAGGAGTCTGATGAAGTGGATCAAACCTACTGACTTTTGGCAGTTTAACTGGACTGATGGGCCAGCAGGAGGGATCTTGGTGAGCATCTCCACAGCCTCCTCTGGACTCTCTCCAGCAGCTCTGTGTCCCTCTGATGTTGGAGACCCCAGATGTGGGAGCAGCACTGCAGGCTGGGCTCAACAGAGTGGAGCAGAGGGGGAGAATCACCTCCCTTGACTGGCTGGGCACCCTTCTCTGCAATATCCAGAATTTTGCCTTTGATCTGGATGCTCCTCCATCAAGCCTTGGATGTCTGATGCTCCCACCATGAGGCTCAGCCACCACACACTGCTGGGGACACTGAGCAGAGGAACAGCATCTCCTCAGGGGTCTGAGAGGTGCCTTGAGAGGTGTATCCCAAACGAGCCCCTTCTGTTTGCCTGGCCCCACATTACAGCCCATCTGCTCTGCATTTTCACCCTTTTTCCCTATGCAGAACTCCTTTTCAGCTTCCTCTCATTAATAACTGTGGGCTTAGGCTGTTCAGCTTCCTCTCATTAATAACTGTGGGCTTAGGCTGTTCAGCTTTTTAATTTTAGTTTGTTTTTTTTAAGTACAAAGCAAAGTCCCCAAAACTCTTTTTGATCCCTCTCCAGCTCATGGGATGCAGCCATGCCTGGCTCTGCCAGGACTTCTGTCCAGACACACCTTGCACAGGTTATTCATACCCCAGACTTCCCACAACACCTCCTGAGTTCAACCTTATCCTTTTTATTCTTATCTGGGAGTGACTTCCAGCCTCAGAAATGGGAACCAAAGGAAAAGTATCAATGAGTTTAGACTTAATAATCAAAAAATGAATTAATTTCTGAAAAGTTGTTCTGAAAATCTGCTCAATCCTGCTCTCCCTGCCAATTCCCAACATGAACTGTGTGTTAGTCCCCCTATTTCATAAGGAATGAACAATGTTAGGACTATTTATGATGCCCAGCTTGGAGTCTCTGCAACACTGGAATATAACAAAGTGATCAGCAGTGTTTCAAAGGCACTCCTGTGGTTAAAAGTGACATGGGCCAGGTGAGACTCATTCCCCTGCTGCCCAAAAACCATCCCAAGAGAATGCTGACCCCAGCACAGAAACACCTTCATCCAGCTCCTGGTTTTGTTAGCTGCGTGCAGGAAATCCAGCGTGTCCCTGTGCCCATCCTGTGCTCCCAGCCCTGCCTGTGCTGCTGGCACTTTGTGTCTCTGCTTTGGCACCAGAACACCCAAAAGTTGGGTGTGGGACACGAGGGGATCACCCAAGGACACGGCAATGCAGCAGCACTGCAGGGCTGGAGTGGGACTCTGCTCAGGCAGATGGGGGTTGGAATAAATAATAAAAATGTGGAAATGACAATTCCTTACACTGCTGCTGCTGCTTCTGAACTCCCTGGCATCAGCAGCTGCTGAGGAGAGTTTGTGCAACTCATCTGTTCTTTTCTTATCCCCAAAGTCTCTCCCAGAACGAAAAATAAGAATATTGCCCTGATAAAAACACCCCCCCTGAGCTGGGTGAAGAGACCAGGCAAGGGGAAACCTGAGGATGGTCCATTTTTAATAAGCATTTATTTATAAACTGACACTTTACAGTTGTTGAAGTGCTTACAGGCATCTCCAGGATCTCTGGGGAAGGTTTACTGTGAGATGCCAAGCAGGGAGAAAATGAGCAGAATACATTGAGGCAAAATGGTTTTGATCAAATGTCACGAAAAAATTTGTCGCTTTTATGATCAGTTTCATGATATAGGATTCAGTAATTTTTTCTTAGAGCCTCAGGTCCTTGACTGATAGGATTATAAATAATTTTTTATTTCTTCCAAGGTAAATTTTCAGGTTTTTCAAGCTCTGTTGACTTTTAAGAAAGGGACCAAGTTTTTCAAGGAAAAAAACATCAGTGGCAAATTCAAACCACCTTAGGTAGAAACCTTAAAAAAATTTCAAGATCTTTTTTCTTTAGGTAATCCTGTGGTTTCTGACAGCTTACCTGGTGGTTTTCGAATGCTTGGAGTTCAAAGTGCTGCTGCAATGGATTTTAAAATAGACTTTAAGCTTGATAGAACAGTAGTGCACCATAACATAACAGGAAATAGGAAAAGGGGCTTAAAGGTCTCTTTGCACACTCGAGAAACAGACAATGGGAACACACAGGGCAAACCAAGGCTGACACTGGGCCAGTTTCAGGTTTCTGCAGCTCTGCCCCAGCTGTGGCCCAGAGGGAGCACTGAGGAACCACGAGAGGAGCCACGAGAGGAACCACGAGAGGAACCACGAGTGTGCGGAGCTGGAGCTGGAGCTGGGACACAGCAAAGCGTGAGAACGGTCCTGGGCAGAGCCGAACAGAGCCTCCACCTCCTCCTCTGCACCCAAACCCCGCAGGGAGAGTCCCGAGCGGCCGCTGCTCCCGGCAGGACCCCCCAGGAGCCCTCAGCCAGATGGGAATCCAGACTCATCTCGCAGCGTTTGCATTCACGCAACTTCTTGCCCCTGGCTGGAGAGAGCACCAGAAGCGAGTTTTTAGGACCCTTCAGGGCTCGGGGTTCCCAAAGCCCTACCTTGGCCAGAAGCTCTGGGGGTCCCGGCGCGCCCGGAGCGCTGCTGCTCCTCACTTGTCCTTCAGCGTGGCCATGCCCAGCGCCTCCGAGCTGTAGTCGTAGTGGTTGCTGGAGGACATGGAGCGCCCCCAGGAGCACTGCAGGTTGGAGCCCCTCTTGCGGAAGGAGGACGTGAACCTGTAGAAGTTGCGGTGCCTGTTGCGCAGGTACTCCCGGTAGTTTTTGGTGAGCAGGGTGTAGAGGAAGGGGTTGATGCAGCTGTTGCTGTAGGTCAGGCAGGTCACCAGGTAGTTAATGCACTTTTGGGTTTGGGTGGTGAGCTGCAGGGAGCTGCTGTAGAGGCGCACCAGCTGCCAGATCCAGAACGGCAGGAAGCAGGCCCAGAAGACCAGCACGATGCTGAAAATCATGATGAGGACCTTCTGCCGGGGGGATCTCTTGCTCTTCTCCTTGTGGGGGGGGTTCCTCTGGGACTCCAGGTAGGTCCTGGCCAGGCGCGTGTAGAGGAAGCCGATGATGATCCCCGGGGCCATGATGCTGGTGCTGAAGAGCACGGTCAGGTAGGTCCGGTAGGCGTCCACGCTCCAGGTGGGCGCACACATCCTCTTCACCTTGCCCTCCGCCTTGCCCCCCTCGGTCAGCGTGACCATCAGCATCATGGGCAGCGTGAGCAGCAGCGACACCGACCACACGGCCCCCGCCGTCACCTTGCGGTAGGCCCGCGACCGCTTCAGGGTGTCCAGGGGCCGGGTGACGGCCAGGTAGCGCTCGGTGCACATGAGGGTGAGCGTGAAGATGCTGGCGTGCATGGTGAGGAAGTCCAGGCTGAACAGGATGCGGCAGCCCAGGTCCCCGAAGTACCAGTCCTGGGCCAGGTAGGTGCAGACGATGAAGGGGATGGTGGAGAGGTAGAGCAGGTCTGCCAGGGCCAGGCTGACGATGGAGCTGTACATGGGGGCGGCGCAGCGCGCGGAGTGGCACATCACCACCAGCGTGTAGACATTGCCGGCCACCCCGGCCACGTACATCACCGACAGCACCGTCCCGAAGGC
>VZRX01015412.1:109967-174145 GCA_013398075.1 Notiomystis cincta | reverse complement strand
CCTTATAGAACTTCACCATCTCCATTGCTCTCTTTAAGATGCTCTCTAAGAGCTTTATATCTTCCTTACATTGTGGCACCCAAAACTGCCCTCAGTCCTCGAGGTGAGGCTGCCCCAGCCCAGAGCAGAGCAGGACAATCCCCTCCCTTGCCCAGCTGTCAATGCTGGGCCTGCTGCCCCCAGGACAGGGTTGGCCCTCCTGGCTGCCAAGGCACTGCTGGCTCAGATTGAAGAGAGCAAGGAGAAAAGAGAGAAAAAAGATCCATAAAACTGTCTTTTAACTCATTTCTGTGCTTTGCTGCATTTGCCTTTCCTGCTAACTTATTCCACATTTATTAAACTTTACATAAAATAGTTATGCCTGACTTCTTAGTTTCTTCTTTATTTGCGGTAATTTGTCATTTTTGCTTATGCCTAATCAGTTTTGTAACCATACATCAATTCTACCCATACTTATATATGAGCTATATGGATAAAATATGTATACAAACATATATATACACACAAACATAAATATAATTATATTTCCAGTTGACCAGGCTTTTGTTGTAAAAGTGGCAATAAATTTAACAGTTTTAACTTTTCATTATCAGCTAAGTTAGTGAAACCAACTCGTGCTTTCTCCATTTTGTGAATTATGTTTGAAAGTTATTAACATTATTAACAGAATACACAGTAAAAATATTTGATGCAAGCATGGTGTGCAAGGAATATACAGATGACAATTGAAGAAAAAGAAAACCAAAACTGAATCTGAGAGATTCATGCAGAAAAATTAGATTTTGAAATAGCAACTGTCACGTTGCAAGGCAAGGTTTTGGTTTTGAAATTGCAAGAGCAAAATAATAAATGGAACTGCTTTTAGTATGTTACTGAGAAAATGCCTAAACTAGCATTATGCAGAAAATTATACTTAACATTTGTGTAAGGGAAAAAAAGAGCAGCAAATACGTATTTTACTCACACAATTTTTTAGGTTTTATTGTCTGTTACTTCTTCTCTTGGAAGAAAAAGCTAAAAAGGCAAAGCAATCTCATTTCTTTTGAAGATGGAAATCAAAATTTTCCAAACATTTTGTTTTAAGACATAATTTCTATCATTTAATAAGTTATTGTATTACTGTTAGCCAAGGGAGTTTCCCTCCTAGCATATTTCTTGTTGAGCTGAATCTAGCAGAATACCAATTTAGAGGCTTCTGGTGAGAGCACTTGCAACCCTGCCTGCAGGCATGATGTAGGGTTCTTGCTCTGTAAATCACTCCAATTTGACAATAGTCATGGATTTGTGAAACCAAAGATGGTCACTGGTAAACCAGACACAGGCACAAATGGCTCTGAGAGAGACTTTCTGGACATTAGCCATCCTGCTGATGGACAAGAATTATTTTCAGTGTTTACAAGTTCACCCCAGTCAACTCATATGTGTATCTAGGAGGAGTTTGAAAATGACCTGCACCAAAATGCTTTATATTCAGCTTATACCAGCTGATGAGGTGAATGCATTGGACTGTTACACCTCGTGATTTATGAAGAGAATGAATCTGTAATCCTTCCTCTAGGTTAAAGCCACCTGGCAACTGATGTGGGGAACTGCCCAAGACAGAGTCAGAAACATTTATCCACAGAAGTCATTTCAGCCCTACAAGACCCAAGCAGGTCATTACTATCCATCATTATTTTGAAGCAGAAATGCTGTATTTATGTGGTAGATTCTTTGTCTTTTGATGTTTTTACTGCCCCTTCCCATCCATATATCAAACATTTTTTGTTTAGCTGGGCTTCTCTTGTGGGTGTGTTGTGTAATATAAGGAGATCTGAATTATCCTCTGGAAGTGTCTTTCCACTGACTGCATGGAGAGCCTAGCACAATTATACTGTTAGCTTAAGAGATCCTAAAGTCAGGGAAGCTGAATCTAACATACTGAGGCTCTTTGTGAAAGTTAACTCCACAAGGACCACGCTGGCATGAGTGACCTGAAATGAGCCAGGATATGGGTCCCTGCCCTGACACACAGCCACCCCTACAGTTCACCTTTCAGCATCATTCCTGACGTCGCTTTGGCCATGGCCAGCTAGCAGTCCCAGCCTGTGCCTGGGCACAGTTCAGGGGTTAGCACAAGCCAGGAACTGCTTTCAATGGCAACTTGGATGCAGTCTCCCTGTTTGGGATGAAGAGTATGGGGGGGAACAGACAAGACAATTAAAGTGCATGCATGTGAGTGATGACAAGGCAGCTGGCCTTGAGGCTGCAGAAAGTTACTGGGGCATTGTATTTGCTAAGGCAAATACAGCCAAAAGGACTTAACTGTTGCACCCCTTAATTATATGTGCTCTTCACCAAGTGGAAAACAGCAAGACTGTCTCTTCAAAGCAAAAGAAGTGTTAGCACAGAGAATGATCAAAGAACTCCTTGAGATATACAGTAGGACATGCTAAGGAGCAGAGTTAGACTTGGGCCATATCTCTCAAAGTAATTAGTGTGTATTTTCACTTGGGATTTTTAGCTGTGATCCCTCTTGTTGAGATAGCTCCCTTAGGATAGAGCTTTTCCTACAAAGGGTCATGCTGAATACTTTCAAGGAACTCAAAACAACAGATGAGCCAGGAAGAAGACTGAGAATTCAGATTAGTATCTCAGTCCTTAATTAATACTCATTTATACAGAATGCAGAAGTTTTGACTGAACTAGACTCAGAATAAATTTGATGCTGTAACTTGGCTAATGAAAAATCACTAAGTACACAGTAAAGTCAAATTCCAGTCCCTTGTCAAATGCACTGCTGCAACAAGTCAAGAGAATCATCACACCTGAAAAAAAAATTTCCTTGTTTTTCTCAAGAGTTTTCTCTGAAAAAATAATCTATCTTACCTAAATCAGGTAATGCAATGAGTCTTAGCCTAAATGTAAGCTCACCAGTGCAGTGGAGTGCTCTGAGATCCTGCTCTGTGGCTAATCCAGACTGAAGTGGTAGAAGGGCAGAGGACCCCTTCACCTACTTCATCCCATGATGAATTTTCCTCTCCAAGAACTGGGGAAAGAAGGAGGTAACTTAGGTGCCTGTCTAGAATTTGGCCCAGCAGAGCAATAGAAATCGCTTCAGACACATTCAGAGTTGAAGAACTAGAGTGAATTTTTATAAGACAGAGCTTTTTTGTTGGATTTAAGTCTGATTTCATAAGTCATAGTATTGTATTTCTGCACTTGCCATTTGAGATAGGTACCTTTTATAGCAGAGAGCATTTTAGGCCTATTATTTTGTCCATACAAGACTTCTGTAAGATGATAGCATTTATTTATAATGTTAGTACTTTATCCAGCACAGAGCTAGCTCATGCTGGTACCTTTCTCTTTAGCACTCTGAGTATTTCCAGCTGGTGACACCAAATAGCCTCCATTTCCTCATGTGGAACACTCACCAGTTGTTTTACCCCCTCCTCCTTTCCTTTTTATTTTTGCTGCTGGAAGGATGTGGGTGATGATTTATAGAGCATGTCCAATTGGCTCTGTTTGCCTGTGCTGGCCTGCTTCATGCACACTGAGGTCAGTGCTGTATTTGTAGGTAACCATCCAAGGAAAACACCTCACAGCAGGCAAAAATGCTAACTAAGTAAAACAAACTCAGGAATGTGATCATCTGTTTAGCAAAGTTTTCAGCAGTCTTTTCCATTACACTAAGGTTTCAGTCCGGTTCTACAAATTCAGAAGTGAACATGGTACCAAAATATCCTAGGAAACTTCAAGTATATAGGAGATTTGATTTGCTGAAAAGTGTTTGAATGGGGTAACAGGGGTTACTCCTTTTAAATGATGGAGTTAGCAGTATGTACATTTTAGTCCTAAATGTCAAAGGAAAAAAAAAAGATGTAGGCATGAAATTAAAAGCTATGAGGTTTGTTCAAGTTTTACAAGGCAAAACTAGAATTACAGAATAAAAATGATCTCCTCTTGCCCAATTGTTAACTGCATAGTGGGCCCTTTTGCCTACCTCTGATCTGATCCCCAGTGAAAAATTCTGCTGATATTAAGGAGAGTTTTGATCTCATTTACAGAGCTCTGAGCTGACACCTGTCTCAGGTTTTCTGTAGTTGTAAGGCCAAAAGTATCTTTCATCATGATTGAGTACATAGTGAGTGCAAGAATTCCCAGTTCTGCAAGAGGGCAAAAAGCACTGGCGAGCCCTCGGCAGCGAGCACTGGGAGAGGAGCTGCAGCGCGGGGAGCCCGGAGCAGCGGGCGAAGGGCCCAAGTCACCCTCACAACTTTCTTGGCCACAGGTGGGGTTGCAGGTTGTGTTTTCTGGTGAGTGAACGGGTATAAAAAAGGGCTCATGGGAAGATAATTATGTGGAAGCATGTGAGAGTTTCATGGATCTGATCCGCCGCCCAAGTCCCGCAGCATGGAGAAACCGGGCCGCGTGGTAGAAAGCGGCACAAAAATGACAGGTAAACTGCAACACAAACATAGCCCTCTGAATATCAGGTGGCATATGCTGTGCTCTTTACAAATTGCCTCCCCCAGCCCGGCCAGGCTCCCAGCCCCTCTTTGAGGTGGGAAGTCACACTGTGCCCATCTGGCAGCGCCGGCGGCTGCACCTGGCAGCTCTCGCTGCTGCAGCGGCTGCGCCCGTCTTTGCCTTTGCCGTAATTAGTTTGTATCTGATTTCAGCTCGTATGGAAGGGGAGAGGGATAGCAAATTACTTGCAAGTGGTTTGTAGACTCTGTGAAATCTTTCTTTTCTTGCCCAGCACTGCTGCCCAGCTGAAGATCTATCCCTGCAAAAGCAGAGTTTTTTTTCTTTTTCTGTAAATAGCTACAGCTGTGTATATTTCTCCATCATCGCTATTCCCAACTCAGATTTTATACTCACTTCCAACCCTCTCTTGCCTCAGCACACTTGCTTGTGAGACAGGAAAGGCAAACACATTTTTTTTTTCAGTTTTACAAAAGCTCCACTGTTTTTCGTGAAGTACAAAAGTTTTGACGGATGAATCTGTACCAGAGAGACCTTGTCCGATTGCTTCTAATTCAGCAGCCCTGGGTTGCAATAGTCTAATTCTTAAAACCCTTACACAAAGCAAACTCTCCTAATGTGGAGACAAAATCACTTCAGATAATTCAGAGGAATTTGATCTGGTATGTTAATATCATGCTTGATTTTTGGAGACATTGGGGGAATACTAATCTATCAGGTCCATCTCTGCAGCTATGTCAACAATATTTGGGGCCCAGCTATTATAGAGGTAAACTAATCTGGCACAAGCCAAAGGAATGAACTTTGCTTTAAAGGAGACTGTGGACCCATATGATAATAGGTGGAAAAGCAGGAAATAAGTTGCTACTGTCAGAATCCACACATTTCTCTGCATTAGCAAAAGATTTAACAACAAGGAGTCTTACTGCCCCTAAGTGTGTCTGTGTCCCAAATTCAGGGGACTACATCCTGCTTTCAGGCTTTTCTTGTCCTTGGTTCCGAGGTAGGTGGCAGGCATCTGCTAATGAACACGTGGGTTTATAGAAGTGTTTCTATAATCAAATCAATTCTCCTTCCACTTCATTATTTTTGGCCATAGAACTGTAGGTGCTATTGTGCTCCACGAGCCAAGTCTGTTACCATTAGATAAGAAAGAGATGGATCAAATTTGCATTTCTACATGTGCAAATGAGAAGTCCCCAGCCACCCCTCCCCCTCTCTTTCTAATGCTTTTCCTTGCTTTTTCAAATCTCTTTTCTTGTTTGTCTGAAATACTTGCCAGGTGGTTAAAAAGCTTTCTTTTCTCTGTAAACACCGTGTAATACAACACAATGCACTGCTTTATTTTCAATGATATATTGTTTTCTATGTTTTTATAAAAATAGTTATGAGGCCAGAAAAAGCATCTACATGCTTTCCCCCAGATTTATTGCATATATTATATTTTTTCTACTTCAGTGGGCTTCTATCTCTGTGCTGAGCAGGACAAGTGCCTATATGGCAAAACCCCTCCTTCTTTTGCACACATGCACGTACATATGAAACCGAAAACCTGCTTTTCATTAGCATAGCCAGCACAATGGAGGCAAGAGTGGAAGCAAGGAGAGAATTTGAGATTTATGGCGTCAGACATCTCATGTGAATGGATGTTCATGCCTTAATGTAACTAGCCACAGATAGAAGATAAGCCCAGCACTGAAAAGAAAAGCTGCTGTTTCATATTGTGAATATATGCACTTACACTGAATTCTTTCTCTGGGTAGCTCCTTATTTCAATCTAATTTACTACTTATGACCTGAATCTCAAAGCACATTGACTAATTCACACTGGATGCAGATGTGTACATGCTAAGAACACATATGGAAAGGTAAAACTTCTGTTACAACTGAGGGCAGCTTTGTCAGCATAATGGCTGCAGAGTTAAGGGCTCCAGGCTAATGCATAACAAATACAGAGAGCTCTGAGCACATCTTACTCTGTTTACAAAAAGTGTGTATAATAATTTGTCTTCATACCAAGAAAATGCATTTTAACCCTACTTTTCTTCTCCACTTATTTTAATTTTAGATATCAAATAATAACAGCACAATATATTTAAAAAGAAGAAAAATTTTAGTACTTAAAAAAAGGAATATTTTTTTTCACATTCAGCTACAAAGTAATTTAGAAAATCTCTGATTTCCTGCTGAGAAATTGAACCAAGACACAGTTCAGTTATCTGAGTACAGCGTCAGGAGTCACTAATTCTTGAGAGCTTTTTTTTCTTGTGGTGACTTCCCCTGCAACTGTGATCAGGTTGTTTCTCCTCTTTGTACATAAATGCCTTTTATAAAACAGTAGATTGCATCCACATGTTCTGAACATCCATGTATTATAGGTATTAAGGAATCAGATCCAGACTGAATGCAAATGGATCCAAGTGGATGAAATTCAATGCTATTTAGTCAAGTTTCAGTGGCATATCCATCTAAGTTTTTCTCAATATTGGCAAAGCAAATTTGAAGATATATATTGTTAAATGCAGTTCTTAGATGAAGCTTATAGATGAGCCAATGTTCATTCATAATGAGACAAATTAATCACTTGAGTAAATATCATGGTTTTATTAGTTATACCAGAAGTTAATATATTTTAATCATTTTCAGTGAATAAAAGTTATTATGTGCATTTCAAAACTGAATGAGGCTACAGAAAAGGGGAAAACGTGTCTTATTTTCCCCCTGAAAGTCAGTGTTGCTAAGCTGAACTGTTGTGGGTTCAATAGCTGAATCAGAGCTGTCTGCTGGACTCTTTCAAAGTTTTGCTGTTACAGCACTCTCCCGCTGAGCCTCCTTTACCTCCTGGCTTTCCGTCCGCAGCAGTCAGACCTCTCACAGTGGAGTGTGAGGCAAGGGCTGCTCTGTCTGGTGAGCAAGTATGGATTTGGCATACTAAGAGAACTGTGGAATATTTTTAAAAACCAGCCAATTCAGCCAAAAATTGATTGTTCTCTATGAGTCTGAGTCAAGCTCCCAGCATGGCTCCAGCTGGCCAGAGCTCAGCTACTTCCAGGAGAGGAGAAGTGAAGGAGGAGGTGAGAGCTTGGGTCATCCCCTTCCCTGGCTGTGGCTTGGAGCATCTTCTAAACCACTGCATGCTACAGCAATAATGCCTCTCCCTAGAAATGTTCTGCTTCTTATAAAACACCAGAAAGGATCTTTGAGACAAATTAAAAGACAAATAAATCACGAGAATGTTCTAACTGTAGTAGGACGTGAGAGTCACTTCCACAGGGGCTGCCTGGGTGCCAGCCCATGCACCCATGAGCTTGCACTGGGTGAAGTAGCATCAGGGAAGGAGACTGGCAGTGTCCTGCTCCTGCACAGCCCACACCAGCCCAGGGAACAGAACACAGTTTCAGCAGTGGGACAGGGAGTTTTTTTTCCTTTAGGAGCCAATGGAGAAGTTTAGCACAAATCTTTTGTATCCTGAAATTAAAACAAGGAAGCACTCTCTGCTTTTTACTCTCTAATTCTGTTTAGTTTTATGATTTTACACTATTTATTTTGCTTTTCTGAAGCAAACTTGATCCCTTCTGCTTTAGGTAGTCTGGAACATTTCTTTTAAATGAAATTTTAGGGGAAGGGGGAGTTAAGAAAACAACAATTGTTTTGATCCAATTTTTTTTTCCATTTCTTTTTCATTCAACAGCCATAGTGAAAAATCAATTATTTACACTGCACAGAAGGTTCATGACCCTGACATAGATCCAGGGCTGGAGCAGAACCAGGGTAGAATATGGTGCAATCCTGCATTATTTTTTTGCTTAGCAAGCACCTCCTGAATCTGTGACATAGAAATTTGGTCTTCATAGAAAAAGTAAACTAACCAGGTTCTTTTTTCCCAATTGATATTTGGGTGAAAACCAAGTTATAAATGTCTTGCTATTGCTATTATAATATCTGTGTACCAGGCTCATGGTAATGTATCTTTCTTTACCTTGTCTGATCATCTTCTCTATAATTAGGAAGAAACTAGCACTACAGTCCTGGTAATCAGACTGGCAATAATAACAGATCATTGTGAATGTGGAAAAAAAAAATTATATTCTCTTTCTGGCAGTCTTTCTACATTTTTTTTTAGGTCACGTACATAACTATAAAAGAGATATTCAGAAGATTTGCAACAAAGATAACCACAGAACCACAGAATATTCTGAGTTGTAAGGGAAGAGAGAAGGGAAAAGGAATGTTGGGAAGGAATTCACCCAGTTGTGAGTTCGTGTGGTGTCACAATACACACATTTTGTCAGAGAAAAGCAGAAAAGAAATTGATTTCTCTATAGCAAACTAAGACAATTGAAAGATGTCTTAGAAACATTTCCATTACTTCTTTTCAACAAAAATATGTAATTTGCTGTTCACAGAAATATTCCATTTTGGTCTAGTTGCAGCAATCAAGATCAGAAGCCAGTGATGGATTTGATTAATCCCCCATTTATTTTTGTTTAAAAAACTTCTTTACTGAGAATGACTCTTTGCCCTTGGACATCACAAGAATCAAACAGTAGAATGCATTTTCTGTAACCAAATTTCTAAACCTTGTCTAACTGGAAGTTTGCCCCTGATTATCAACATAGCTGCTCTCCAGCATCATATCCCAGGCACCTCCTAAATGCTCTCTGGTCTTCCTCGACCTTCTCTGTTCATTCTGATACACAGATGAACTCGAACCAGTCCCACTGTTTGTCCATTCAGTGCTGGACCACTTGCACAGCATAGCCTCTTCTTGACAGCATTTATTCTTTGGAAAACAGTTTTCCATTACTTCATCTGCCACCAAACAAAGGAACAGCTAGTTCTTCCATCATGCAGCTCCTGCAGAAATGGTTACAGCCCAGGCCCAATCATAACATGAATAATTTATACCATATAACCAAGGAGATATTGCTTTTCTTTATACTGCGAAGATGGAGACCCCTAACTGTCACCTAAACCTAAGCATCAATTAAAGTAATCCTTTTAAATTAGTCAGTATTATTTTTATGTAGTTAATGAGGCTTGTTACATTTCTTTGAAGATCTGCCAAAAGTTTAAGCAAAGTCAAATAAATATAATTATTTTTATTAATTTAAAGTTTTCCAGAAGCCTTAGAGGACTTCCACCTCTTTCTACACATAAACAGACAATAAAGTAGACACTTCAGAGCAATGGCTTTACTCAACACCTGAAACTGAGCATCCTAAGGTGCACCTGAGCACCTGAGGTGTAAGACATGGGCCTGTTTTTATCCTGACTAAATATATGATTTTAAAGTCGTATTTGACTTTGAACCATAGGCTCATTGTAAATAGTATTGAAAATTACCTCTAAAGTTTAAAATACAATCTTTCAATGTGATTTGGTTATTCCAAATACAGATTCCCACTTTGAAAAAATAAAGCCCTGGAATTTGTAACTTGACACTGTGGTAGCTGTAACTGCAAATTAAAAAAGGATATTCAGCTTTCAGATCTGTCTTAGCTTTTATTAATACAGAGTTGCAGATAATGAGCAAACTGCCAGATTAGTACTAGCTCCCTACATTTGTCCACTGAAGTACAAGAAACCTCTCTCACAATTAACATCCAAATAGTCAAATGATTAACATATTTAGATATAAAACTAACGTGGAAGTATGGCAGAATGGGTAGTGGGAGAAGTCAGCCTCCTGTTTCCTAATGATGCAGGGTTTTATTTTCTCCATGATGAAAATATTTCTGATGGATAGGGGAAAGAACCATAATAGCAGTTTAAAGAGTGCAAAAAGAGAGTATGGTAGAGAACTGGGAAGTCAAAGTAGCCTTGATGGTTAAGTGATGGCTGCTTTGCTCAGAGAGCATTGGTCCTGGAGTGCTCCTTGTGAGAGCTCAGCCAGAAGGACTGGACAGGCTGCTGCTCCTCCTCTCATTAGCAGCACGACACAGCAACTGCTCTTGATTACATTTCTCAAGTAATGTTGAGCTGATCTTACAGACAGTGGCAAGGGGCCCTGAAGTTCCCACACACCCTCCTGGCAGGCACTGGGGTGTAGATGAGGATGTGGCTGAACGCTCCATGTGGTTGCATAAGGCCACACGCGCCATGGCAGCAGCAATAACGGCATCACGGACAGCATACCTGCACTCTCGTACTGCCAGTGTCAGTGCTGCCAGCAGGACAGCTCAGGGCACCTCCCAAGACCTGTGCTGAGTGTATGTCACCCACAAGAACCAATGTCCATGTATGTCACACAGTTATCTTTTGTCACCCTGTAACAAGCAACCAGATGCTGAGGACAGCCTGAGCTCACCAGTGGTGGTGTGTACATCTAGGTACATCTAGGATGAAGGGAGACAGATTCAGAGAATCATAGGATGTCCTGAGTTGGAAGGGACCCATCAGGATCATCAGGTCCAGCTCCCTGCCTTGCACAGAAAAAAACAAAACCCGCATCATGTGCCTGAGAATGTCACCCAAATGTTTCTTGAACTCTGTCAGGCTTGGTGCTGTGACCACTTCCCTGCAGAGCCTGTTCTAATGCTTGTCCAATCTTGTTTGAAGTGTCTGGCCCTTCTGAGGTCTTGCTCAGAAAACAAGGCTTTCACCCAGTGCTGCAGATGCTGCCAGTTGTGTTGCTATTTATCATTGTAGTGCCATGGCTCTTTAGATGTTTTTTTTGATCTGCCCCAGCCTCAGCCTTATATTCATGAAATTGAATTCACTGATTATGACAACAATTTCCATTCAATCACTCTCACTAAGGTATTTTGGGTCTCGTGATACTCATTCAACAGAGAACAGAAAATAACTTACTGTGTTGAGGTGATACAAGTAATAACTGTTAATAAATAGTGATTTTAATGGCAGTGCTAGGCTAGACTGCAAATTAATGGTCTGTGTTGAGCAAGAAACTGAGCCCCTGAAACAAATTAAGAAGAAACCTGTGCTAAGACCTAAATGAGACACTTTCCAGGAATCATCTGTGCAGCCTAACTTGATGGGTCCTCAGCTGGGGCCTCATGAAAATCTGGACACCATGGTCATGCACAAAACTGATTGTATTATACTGTTCACAGCCATAAATGAGTATACCCTATGTACACTTGCATGTCAGTATCTTGATCATAAAATAATATTGTCAAATTTAATTTCTTTATTCTAAGGCTTCTGATATTTGGAAGAATATCTTCTACTTGAGATCTACATAAGACTCTTACACCGTACATTAATTAAAAAAAAAATTTTGTTACCAAAGTCAAAAAGAAAAAAACAGCACAACCATGCTCTAGGTGATCAAATGTTACAAAGTGATAAAACCTGAAAGAGAAAAAAAATATTTAAAGCAGTCTCAGAAACTTTGGAGGCCCAATTAATAATTTTTGAATGTTTGAAATTACAACACTGACATGTCATGTAATCAGTAAAAAACTGCTGGATGTGTACATACTTTAATATTTTAGTTTTTTATTTGTTCTTACAATAGATATATACAGAGTTTGAACTTTATATTCAATTTCACAAAAGAGCTAGGGGTACTCAAAATGCTCTCCACAAAATGCTGGTTTACATCCTTCCATATAGAATGAGGTTTGTATCAATTGCCTCCATAGAAATGGAATTGGTTTGCAATGGTTTGGCACATTCTATCTTTATTTAACCCTATTGATTTTAGGTTCACTTACTGTTGCATAGTCTTTCTGGCATACTTCCCTTTGTAACTAAAACCCACATATATTTTTACTCATCCAACAGCTGTGATTTGAGGAAAAGAATTTTATGCTTAAAGAACTATTAAAATATTTGCTTAAGAAATTATCCACGAATTATTTGCAATGGGCTTGTCTGCAGGTGGCCTTTGTAGCTGGGATGACAGGATGCACTGTTGTGAAGGGACACTTAGAGATGTGGTTTTGGAGGCATGGGTTTTTTGACAAGGTGGGCAGCTCTCAGCCCACCACAATTGCTGCCAATTTCCCTAGTGCTTGGAAGCAGGCAAGCCTGCCTCACGTGTGGCTTCTCAGAGCTGAAAAACAAGGCTGGACTGCAAGGCTGGTTCTACTTTGCTTCTATAAAAGTCAAAGCTCCTGAATCAGCAGGAGCTGAGAGACCCCTTGTACGGGGGGCAGACCCCAATGGCAGGGTCATCTGGCCCCCACACAGATACAGCTGCTGGACTGGGAGGGAGCTGAGCCCCACTGGAGGCTGTGCCCACAGCTGAAGATAAGGCTGCTCAGCTGACTGCAGGCATCTCTGCAGGAAGCAGACACTGATCTCCAATATCTCAGTCTGACATAAAACTGGAATTTGTGGCTACTCAGGGAGTTAATAAAGCCTTGTACCAACCACTGACAATAGATCTTTTCTGAGGGGGGCAGCTATGCCTCCCTTCTCAGCCACTCTCAGTTCTTGAACAGCCTGATTCTTGCTGAGATCGGCATCACTCCATATTATTTGGAGCGCTGCATGCACACATATGGAGTCAGGTTTTCTGCTGCTTTACATCTTGTGTGCTTGTTTACACCAGCACAGGATGGATGAGGAATGCTCTGCTTTATCTTTCAATAGCATTTAAAATTCTGCATTAATTTAAATGAACACACAAGATTGAGGACAATGACAAATCTAGTCTGTGCCCTTTCAATGCACACCAACTATGTTCACAGATATTAGTTTGACTGGACAATATTAATACTTTTACTTTCTTTTTTGGTAAATCTTTTCATTAACAATAAAATAGCATGAGCAGTTCCTTGCATAAGCAGTTCCTTGAGGAATTGAGGGTTTACCAAAGCTCCTTTGAAAAATGGCAAAGTAGTTTTGAATTTTAGAGCTGCAATTAGCTTCACAGATCAGTCATAAGGCTGATTTACAGAAGCACTCAGAACAGATAGCTCCTATAAGCTCTAATTGGAGCCATGGGTTCTTTGTCTGAAAAGTCAGTCCCTCAGCTGTATATCTAAAAGGTAAAGATCCAAATTATAGTATTAACATAATGTTGTGGAGAATGTCTTAATCAAGTAATAGGGAGAAGCAAAAATGCATCCTCACATAAGGCAAACCCTAAAAACTATGTATTCTTATGAAGATGTAGGAGGGCTCCCCTGCTGCTTTTACCCCTCAAAACTATTTCAAACTAAGCTTAAAATAGAATGGAAAGGAACTAAAATTAAAAAGCAACCAAAAGGTTTGAATCCCCTTGTTCACTTAGTTATTGCTTTCATAAATCAAAACTAGACAGCAAATGAATTGGCTGTACTCACATTGTTGTTTATTTGCCGTGAAGTTATGGGGCCATGGCAAAGCAAAACAAGATGATCATTGTTTCAACCAGACCTAGAGTCTTTAGCCTATCCCCTGCTGTCTGTTCTAGCTTTCTGGTCAGACTAGCAAAAGCAAGAACTAACGTGTTGTTTGGCTGCTGCTTTATTTTCCCTCACTCTCAGATCCCTGATTGACTTGACTGTGATTTAAAGGAATTCAGTTTTGTTGTGGCAGTTTGGGAGAAAGTCGCATAGCAAATGCCAACCTCGCCAAAAATGGTAAATGCCATGGAAATCAGTTGTTTTAAGAGCCAAAACTTGCAGGTATTTATGGAAGGTAATACAATTTTAAGTATTTTAAGAACAAAAAAAACCCCAGAAGCTAAAAACAAGACTAGCAAAATGTAATGTTACGCCTTCTAGGACCTTTTTATTACTTCTACATAATGGTTGCTTGACACTTGGAGCTGAAATGAAAGATGGCATGGGCAAGTTAAACATACAGGCAGATAAGATGAATTGCCCTGTCAGAGTGTTTCTCTTCATCATCCCCAAACAGCTCTGCAATTAAAAAAAGAAAAAAAAAAAGAAAGCATTGTTTACTTATATGTCTATAAAAAAAAGGAAAGACCTTCCAACGACACCATGAAAAACTTTAGTTTTTGTTATGGCTCCAGCCTTCTTCCTATCCTCTCTCATGGGCCCTCGAAGTTTACTGAGCTCTCAGCACAAGATCAAGACCTCTCATGAGCTGTTCTTTTCAATTGCTAGCATTAGTACTTTTCTCCTTTTCTGTATTTGAGTCTCAGAAACATATGGCTGGTTTTGCTTGGCCATCATGAATGATAGTCCCATATTGTCATAGCTGTCAACTTGCACAGAAAGATTCCCAAGTGTCAAATTGTGTTTACTAATATAAATAAACAAATTGAAGAGTACAGACTCCTCCCCATGCCTTGGCAGCCCTCCTAAAGAAACAGCTTTATTTATAATCTCTGCCTCAGTTGCTCTCCTTACATGCTTGCTTCAATTAATTTTGTTGAATCTGTATACCCAAGCAAATATTAAAAACTATGGGTAAAAATTCACAAACACCAAAAATTGCTCAGAGGATGCATCAAATGTATCTCACTCACTGTATGGTTTCAATTTTAAGGGAAAGTATAATTTTCATAATCAGCCATATTCAAAGATGTACTGAAAAATTTAGAGAGGCACAGGACAACGTGGTCATTTACTTCTTTTTAAAGTACGAAGTTAGAAGGGCATTTCACCTTTAACATATGGTAAAAAATGCCACTAACTTGAATGGATTCATTGTGGATTTTCAGGTAGTTTAAGTGAAAACACATTTTTCCTTTAATATTAAAACATGCTCATTAAAGTTGCTTTTTACTGTGTTTATACCTCTCCCTTTAGCAATGCTGCACTCTCTGGTGTGTCTTTTTTTCACTCAAACAGTCAAAGAGCTATGAAAGGGCAGAAAGCAATTTTACTGTTCAAAACTCCATTATGCCTGAAAAAGAAAAATAAACAAACCTAAAGACAAACCCATTCCCTCTGCATTCAATCACCATGATGAGAGAAAATGCACATTTTTGTAATCAAAGCTGTATGAAGCCTTCAAGTTTCTGTGACATGTGGATGGCAACAGATTAGTGGGTCAGTTCACATGATCTGAGTTGATATTGCATGCAAACACATTTCTCTAAATATTTCCACCACTTGTCAATTTTCAGTGGGGTACCTGCCTATTATCACTTTGTTGGAATTAATGTAAGCAAAGGAGCAAAACTTGCATCCTCTGGAGCTTGCAGTGGCAGCAGACATCCTCCTCTGGATCTAGCCACAAAAGTCATAGAGTTTACTCTGGGCTTGCTCAGATCATCCGTGGAAGCTGTTAAACCTCTTTGATTTTGTCTGAAACAGGTTAAGGAATTTAAAACCCACTGCTCTGCCAGCAAAACTATGGGGCCAATAACTCTGGCAGGTTTAAGGAGTAACTGGGAGATACTGGGGAGAAGAAATCTCATTTCCTTGCATGGCTGGACCAGGAGGAGGATGTCTGCCAACAAACAGAATGACTCTGGACAAGAGGAGCAGCTTCACAGTGTCGAGAGCAGTGGCTTTCCAGAGCTGACCCGCTGTCCTCAGATGGACGGACTTGAAGCAGAACAGGCTTGTTCATTCCTGGTCTGAGACAATACCCATTCAAATGTAGGGAAATATTCCCACTAACACAGTCATGCTGAGCAGCCTTTGGCTACTTCTCTGAGGCTGTTGACAAGGGCCAGTAGTTACTGTGGAATATGTGGTAAAAGACGAAATATTTTCAGTGATTTTGCTGAGGAGAGAGGCAGAGAACAGGGTACAGCTGGTGCTGGAAACAGCTTTGAGCCCTGCCAGTTGGGATGAGGAGTTTCTCTTTGCTCCTGGGGGAACAAAGCCCTCCGGGTGTTGTGCAGCAGCTGTGGTCCCCGTGCTCCCACCGAGGGCCGGAGAGTCGGCTCGTAACCACTAACACCTGACATGCGCGAGATTTAATTCCTGACTTGGAGGTGGAACACAGCACAATTACTGAATCTGTTTCGAATTATAACCCAGCTTGGGTAGTTTGCAAACTACAGCCCTCCTTGCTCAGCATTTCTCCACGGCAGACAGAAAGGCTTAAATAAAGTTAATACATTGAAGCCAGCCTGACAACAGCTGGGAAAATGCTGGAGTAGGGACAGTGTGGAGCCCAGCTCTCGCCTCCTCCCAAAGGAGGCAAGGCAGGAGTCAGATGGAGACTTTGCTAGGGGGAGCATCCTTCCCACCCTGTCCTTCTGTGGGGCAGCATATGGAGTCCCCCACCAGGGAGGAGGGAGCTCATGGATGCCCACACCCCCCAGGACAGAGGCCGCTGGTCCTGCCTGCCGGCACAGGCCCAGCCACGGGGCAGGCCTGGGGCTGGCCACCAGCAAGGCTGGGCAGCATGGAGGAAGCAGCCTTCCCTCCTCTTCCCCTCCACTGGGACTCTGGGCTTTGTCTCTTGGGGTGGGCATTCGTGGCCTCTGGGCTGTGGCAGAGCCCAGCTGGACCTGCCAGCAGGGAGGGGAGATCAAGAAGCACTGGTGCATTGGCAGCTCTGTCTAAGCAAAATCTCTGAATCCCACCCTGCATTTGCAAATCCAGCGAGAAGCTGAGGCATGGTGCAGGCACTGCAGGGTGTTTATTCCCCACCACTTCCCTGCTGGTTACTGATAGCGTGTATCATTTTGGAGAGGTACCCCAGCATCTTGCTGCTCCTTGATGGAAAGGCACAGAGGCACAGCTGTGCTTGAGTAGTGGAGGCCCCTCTGCTATTGATTCCTGCCCATTCAGCCCTGCTGTGGTATATAAAGTAGGTTTAGTGTGAGCTGTTTGCACCAGGGTTAGATTTATTCTCAGTGAGCATGGCTGTGCCTGACATTAGGAACACATCTTGCCCAGAATCTCATTTTTAACATCCGCTATAACATGCTTTATTGTAAAGTGTTCAACAAAGCAAAGGACAATTTTTGGGAACAAACAAAAAGTTAAGCCAACATGTTACAGTACCTTCTAATGTAGGATACCTGCAAAACCAGAGCTCACCATATGCTAAAAGTATCGTATATTTCTTGTACCTATGGGAAAGATTTTTCTCTTATATCTGAAATGGACTGTATTACAAACAGCTTGTTAAAAGTGTGACAGATCGGCTTGAAACGATGGTCCTTGTACTCTACAGGCCTGCACATTTGCTAATAAACTGACTACATATACAAACAGTCTGTTCCAGGGTTTAAGCTCCTATTACACTGGTTCATGTTTCAACATGCAGCCACTCCGTAGTTTGTGTTTTCAGCAGAACGAGTAAGTGGATGCATATGCATTACAATTCCAGACATCATTCCATACCAGATGTGGTGCCTTTATTTTTAGTACTGCAGGAGTGTCTGCTGACCCTTTCTCACCCCATGTCTAATGAAAGATTGACTGCTCTGGGTTTTCTTATGTTGAATTATATATTAGAGGACAGTGGATTTAAAAATTAATTCAAGATTAATTTAGGGATGACTGCACATGGAATTATTTGGCCAACAGATGAAAAATGAAAATTTCACTACAAAGAAAAAAAATTGTAGAAGTGTCAAATTTTAATCCAATTTTCTATAAAGAATGATCATATTCTGAGACCCTTCTGAGGACTACAATTAATCATTCAGAGTGATACCCCTTTTCCACTTGCTATGCAAGCTCCCCTCTGAGCCAAAGCACCATCCGTGCTCCTCTGAAGCGGGGATTCATGTGCTCAGTCAGTAAAATAAATTAGCACTGTACCAAATGGCTCCAAATTCAGGAAACACAATGGCTGAAGCACACACTTAGGTGAAAGGAGGCACAGCTTTTTTCTTTTTTTTTTTTTTTAGACTAAAAGAGAAAAAAATGTAGTCCCACTTCTAGCCAGATTTACAGCTTCTACAAAGGCTTGTAACTTTTTAGGCAAATGAGAAATGAATCAAAAGCCAGAAAATGGTTCTCTTTCATTTGGGACTCTGTTAAATTTTAATGGCAGTGCTAGATGTAATACAGACACCCCTGCTTCACTAAATCAAAAGGAACACACAAAAATTGACTAAATTTTATCTTATATGTTTAACTGTTGTGGGATTTTTACATTAAATAAAATAAGAAGAGGCTATAATGAAAAGCAGCCTAAGCAGGCTAACAAGGTGGATGCTAGGAGCTCAATTTACTAAAGATACAAATGTTTCAAAAAAAGGAATAAATAATTCCTTTTAAGTAGTAAAACCTATTTGTGAAAACAAGACTGTGTTAACTAAAATTCTTGAATTGTCATTATTTCAGTAATATAGTCCCATGCTTATTCTCTTTCAGTCTAAATATTTAAATATTGTATTGTAATTTTTATTGTTTGTAGGAATCCTTTTCTGGTTATAAGGTACATGGAGGATGAAAAGAGGAAACAGAGATAATACACTGTGTTCTTTAACTGGTAGAATTATTTCTGGAGGTAATTTTTCTGTATTCTCATATCCACAACTTCATTTGTTTGGATTTTTTATATCAGTTCTTAAAATTTTACAGTGCCTGTTTTTCAAAGTGGTGACTGAAATGTAGAGAATGAAGCCTCATGCAAATGAAACTGTAAACTGAAAAGAATTGTATGAAGTTGAATGCACTTTCAGTTGTGGAACACAGAAAATTTAAAGGCCCTGCTGCAATATATGAATAGTACTGAGCACATAGTATATGTTAATGACAAATTAACTGGGCAGCTATAGATGCAGGATAAAAATTGCATCAAATCAATAGTTGCAGCCTGCAGGAGCAGAGCAGCTGATCTGCATAAGCTCTCCCTATCTCCCAGTCCGTGTGGTGTGTTTCTCTGGCTTGTTACCTTATTACAGAGGAAAACATTTTAAAAAGGACTCCTGGAGGCTGGCTGGTTTCTTGCTGAATCAGCCAGCTTGCTATTGAATTGATTTCTGCGTCTTTCACCTCAGGAAAGCTAGAAAATATTTTTTAATTGAACATTCCCTCAATTTACAGGACATGCTGGTGCAGAAAAGGCTAAGAAAGGCAACTAATGCAACAAATCCTCTATTTATAAATATAGCAATGATGACATCTTTTACATATTGGAAATGAATGATTATTTAATATGTGATATTTACCAAAAAGCAGTGCATAAACCATTAAATGTATCTTACAGAAGCATAGATGAAGTAGCATTTGGTTGTGAAAAAATAATGGAATCTAGTGTGGAGGAGGTTTTGAATAGGGATGTGCTCCAAGTGTTTGGTGAATAAGAATAAGGCCCTGTTCTTCCCATGATCAGACACCAATGACACTGGAAATTGTTTTGACAATAAGATCACTAGTTTTCAAATTAATCTGCTGAAGCTCAAATACATTTCATTGTGATAGCAGGAGAAAGGTAATTTTGCTAACTCTATTTGAATAGATCTTTTTTCAATCAAAAACTTATAATTTAAAAATGCTTCTTAGAGTTTTTAAGTTAAAAAAACCAAGCAAAGGAAAACCAAAAAAATCTTTTCTCATGTGGTGCAAGATGTATAGCTCTATTATTTATAACCTTATGATAATTCTGCGGAAATCTAAAGTTTCCCCTGTATATCCAAAGCAAATTCTGCTGGGAGATCTTGTCTTCTGTACTGTCCTAGCCCAAAGATAACGCAGATTTTAATTGAGAAGTAAAAACAGATTTGAGAAGTAGCCCAGGTTGGATTTGTTACTACCAAAATTACCATCTACCATTTTTTTTGAGTTTAGTATTTTTGAATAAAACCAGTCAAATATACTGACATCTGAAAAGTACTTGGGAGAAAAAAAAGAGGGGAAAAAGAGTATGTAGTCAGTCCCACAAAATTAGCATTTAACACATCTTAAATGCTTTAAGATGTAACATAATCCTCTAAGACCAGCTAACGATGAGCAGGCCCAAAGTTTTATTCCATCCCCTGCTACCAGTCCACTGTGTAGCCTTGGGGAAGTTTGCAGCATAGGGAATAATGATTACTGTAGCCTCATTGACCTAAGCATTTGTATCCTCTTGGTTTTTCAGTTTTTATCCCAATCTGTAAGTTTGCAAGGCAAGGACAGTACCTGGCTTCATGAGCCAGTGTTCTGGGAGGGATATAAATCTCCAGGCTTTGGGGCATAAGCCAGCCTGTAATGCTAAACAAGGGGAACTTAGCTTGCAGGCAGATTATCTCCAAACTGCCAGCTGTAGTGTTTCTTTGTCTGAAGCAGCTGGTACTGACCACTCTTGGAGACAGGGTACTAGGAGAGATGGATCACTGCTTTGATCCAGTATGGCAATTCCCAGGCTCTTCTACACTGCCAATGATATTACTGGCATTCAATAACAATAATAAGATTACTGGGAGGAATTTAACTAATGAGATCAAATAAAGAATCAAAATTTGGTGGGGTGGGGAAGGTTTGTCGTATATCCAGATGTCCAAAACATACTGAATGGAAGGAGGCTTTTTTCCCCATGGTAATTTTAAATATAGATTTTCAGGTTTCCACTTTTGGAACCTCCTAAAGTAATATTAGTGGTTGCATAAAAAGAAACTTAAGAAGAGGTGTGATATACAATTAATGGAAATGAAAGCAAAATGGGAGGAAGGAGTAGAAAGTTTGTAAAATTTTGCAGGGTAGAAGTGTGCAGGTTGGAAAGTGACAAATAACACTGTATTGCAGAAATAATCACAAATAGAGAGGCAGGAAATAGAGAAAATCTTGTTGCACTGTCCTCAGAGTACATTATAGAGTGTGTTTTCCAACAACAGAGTCTGGGAATCAAAATTATGCCAGCAGCTAGCAGCCAACATCTGAAAGCTGCAAAACACTGAGTTCCCTCTGGTGGAGGTGGACATTTGGAGATTGTGAGCACCAGGAGGATTTGAGATTTGATTAGGGGCAGTGGCTTTTGCTTTGCTTCTCTTTGCTAGTAAATTCTGTTGTAGGAAAGGATCGGGAGCGCTGACTCTGCTGGAGCTGCATTAGTCCGTAGGTTAGAGCACTGCGATCCCAGATGGTTGAAGCAATGCCAGCTGGTAGCACTTGGACAAAGAGTTCAGTCTGATGAAACACAGCCTGACAGCTGGTATCAGATGCTGGAGAACTGCAAGTTTCAGTGAACGTGTTGCTATTGGAGTCATGACAGAAATTTCAAGGGAGAAAAAAAATTTACATTTGAGAGACATTAGTAGAGGATCTCATCTGCATTGAAAGAAGACCTCATCCATGCTTTGCTGATGTTGCCAGCCAAGGACTTGGCCTGAAGTTTGTAAGGGCCTGTTTACACTACAAAATAGCAGGAACTTAGTATGATTTCTTGTTCAGAGGAACCACTGACAGGTTCCAAAAACAAGATTATACTTGAGGCCATTAGCTCATTTGCTAAACACTGGATCCAGTTGCATTGCAGTATTTTGGAAATGGTCCCTTACTTTCAGTTGTAGTGCTAAAGGGACAAAAAGTCAGGATTCAAATTTTATTAAAATTACAAATTAAAAGCCAACATTTTTGACTGCACCTACAAATTCACCAGAAGAGCAAGGAGACATAAAATAAAAGGAGTGCTCCACACGGGGATGTAGCTGCATTTTGTGACATTTGGGCTTCCAGCAGGCACAGACTTCAATACACTGTGTCCTGGGTCATGAAACTGAGATGTTTGTGAGACAAGAGGCCACTTTGAAAGAAAAGTCTCTTGTCTTGGCACAGGGGGAAGGACAGTCAGCCTCACATTTGACAGACATCCTGACCATCAGCATTTCGGGAAGAATCCAAAGTACACTTCTCTTACTTTCTTTGATCATCTGTGTCAGTAATTTCTGAGAACTTTACACTTAGAGGTTCCCACACCCATGCTAATATTTCTGATTTTTGACATATCATCCAAGACTCTCTGTCTTTCCTAAGCAGCCTGTTGCATATTTGAGCACACACCTGTGGGGCTGGGACTGGTCTAAAATTATTTTTGCAGTCCAGATGTTAGGCACCAAATCTAAGCTTGTCATCTGGGCTTTCTCAATAGCTAATTGAGAGAATAAAACATGATTGAAATAGGTGGTATGGATTGTCATTGACAGATACCCATTGCTCTCCTTTGGGTATAGAAAGAGAGTATAATGACCTTCTCAGTACACATGTTATTTGTGTTTGTTTAGTTAAAGTCTGAGTGGGCCAGTCCCACTGTGTTTGATATTTTAAGGCATATCTCTCTTGGCATGATTTGTTATGTAGGTTAGGTGTGTCCCCATTCATCACATCATTGTGGTGACTCCTGTTTGCCAATGGCTCTTTCCTTCCACTGTTGGAAAACCAGCATTTTACTTGGGGCTGAGACTCTGGTGGCAGCACTGTGCCCTGAGATATCTATGCCCTTTTGTGCATTTATCCCTAAATAATAAATCAACAGGATCTGGGAAGTCTTAGAGCAATTTAAAAGACTGGATACAAAAGGACGCACAAAAATGTGTGTCCATGCTGATGCACCAGGCACAGGCCTGCCACATATTCTGACATATAAACTCAGTCAGAAAACCTTTTAAAAAATGGAGTATGAGTTAACCTTGGCCAAAGGCCACACACCCATTCAGCCACCCAGTCACTCCCCCTCTACAACAGGACAAGAGGAGAAAACAGGATGAGACAACCCTTCAGTCAAAAAAAAGACAGTTGCCATCATGGGTAAAACAGCCTCAACAAAGGGAAAAACAACTTAATTTATTGCCAGTTAATGTAGATTAGAGTAGTGAGCAACAAGGGAAAGCATTGACCAACACATTTCTTCTTCATTTTCTCGGGTTTAAGTCCAGATTCCTCTTGCTTTCCCAAAGGTACAGGGTTGGTGGAGGAGATTATAGTCCAGAGTTCTTCCTCTCTGCTGCTCTTTGGCATTCCCACATTTCCTATGCAGGTTCCTAGTGAGCTGCAGTCCTTCAGGAAAGACCTGCTCCTGTGTGGGTTTTCCATGGGCTGCAGCTTTCTTTGAGACACATCCACCTTCTGAGGCACAAGGTCCTCTGGTCCATAGTGTGGACATTTGCTCCACCATGGTCTACCAGCTGTAGGGAAATACCTGCCAAAGAGCTCTTCCTCTTCCTGGGCACCAACAATGGGTGCAGGGAGCACAAAGAAAGATCTTCCACCTACTTACTCTAAAGACACTTCTGTTTACATGTTTGGCTTTCAGATTTTCCCATTCTAAAGGTTTTTTTCTAATTAATGTTTCCTTTCCTTTTTCATCTTTTCCATTTGGCTTCAAAAATAAAGGATGGAAGACAAATGGCACACCCCAAAAGGAGAAAAGCAGACAACTTATAAAAATGAAAGCCTTCAAAAGCAAAGCATTTTGTTTTGCAGATTGGTCTTAAAAACCCCAATAAACCAAAAACCAAAACAACAACAAAAAAAAAACAAAACAAAACAAAACAAAGCATAACAAAAAACTACAACCAAAAAAAACCCAAACCAAAGAACTTTACCTAGAAATTATTCTATATTCAAAAGTTTTTTTTTCCCCAATGTATTGTTATGAAAAGCCAGCAAATCAGCCTTCCAAAACAAAGTAATTAATTATATTGGGAAACCTTTTATCTCCTTCTTTAAGAGTGTCATCAGACCAAAAGGGCAACCTCATTCTTCTTCCAGAGCTCCAAAGACAAGGAAACTTTTATTTTCCTGGATGGCACCTAAATGTAATGAGATAATATCCAAAAGTCAATCTTAGAAAAGCAACAACAAAATGCTTGCTGTCTATTCTATCTATATTTTGTAATTACCCAGAATTATTCTAAGTCAATAATCAATGCCATTTATTCCAGTGAGAATTATTTAATGGCTGAGGGAGATCGAGTCATAATTCATTCAATAAATTGCATGTATATTTTCTCTTTCCCTTGTCCCTCTCACTGTTTGTCACATATATATATTATATAAAGATTTAAATTAAATGGAGAAATTGAGGACAGGAAGTGTGCTACTTGTACATCTGTTTATTAAAATTCTCTTTTTCACTGGTAGTTTTAAATGCTGTTTCAACTGGAATAAAGAAATCTGGCATAATTTTAGTTCACTTATAGAAATTAAATATTTATTACTTTAATTAATCAGTGGAGTTATTAAACTGGATTTTCCTTATCTTTCACTGTTTTATTTTCTCTAGTGAAATATGTTTATTTATTTTTCTTTTTTTTAATAATTAATTCTTTTCTATTTTTGCTGTTCACTATGTGGGAACCCTTGTGTTACGCCACACGATTTTATCAGCATAGAAGCCTTTCTGAAAAAGCAGTGAGAGAAAATGAGATATCCTAACACAGCAAATCTGCACTTAGCAGAGCTTTATTTAGTGCAATTAAAAGAGCCATCGTTTTTCTTACCACTGCTTGGTGGTAGGCACCAAGCTGCCACTTGGAGAGGCGCCAGCAGCACGCACCATTGACTCCCCTGCCAGCAGATGTGCAATTTACCAGAGTGCAGGACTGACTGGGGTGACAATGGAAGCAAAAGCTGAGCAAAATAAGAGAAATCAGCACTGCCCTTTTGCACTGCTGAAGTCCTTGCAGTGAAAGGTGGGGATGAGCCCCTGATCCACCGGGGGAGGGGACAGGTATCAGGGCACTCTGGAAGTGCGTTAGGGGAGAAAAGAGCAGACTGCAAGCAGCAGCAGGAAATTCAGTTTCAGGAGATTTATGAGCAGAGGTGTCCAGAAACCCAGTGAGGAGCCTCTTGAACTGCAGAGCTGTGTTAGGAGAAGCTTATTCCCTCCCTCTTCCCCAGCATGGGCACACCGGGCAGGTGCTAGGACATTCTGATGTCTCGCCTTGATTTATTTATTTGATGAAAAATAATGAAAGGGATGATTCTCAAGAGTCCTTGGAGATCCCATTAACTCTGCAAATCGAGCATATTGATAAGTTGGTGATTATTTTGAAATGAACTAGAGAAATTGAAAGGAAAACTGATTGTAAGAAGGGCCTGTTTAATGTGCAGAGATTTTAAAATGTAGGTGATATTTCAAGTGTATCAAAATACAGTAAAAAGACCAGGGGTTAATTATACTGGCATGATAGTTGGAACCACATTATTATAATTCTCTTGGAAAGCACTATGGAGCATATGGAGCGAATGAGAGGCCTATGTGTGCATAATAAGTTCTGTATGGGGATAAGGTGAAGGAGCAAGAGCTCTCTTGTGTGTAAGAGGCACTAAATAAGGGGAAGAAAATGATTTAACTACTTGATGAACCAACTTTGTACATAGCAACACATTCACAGTGCCCTATCTCTTAAATAGCAGCATACATAAATTCACTCACTGCCATGATTCATCTTTGCTTTCCAGAGCAATACTACCCCAGTCTAGAGAGCACAGGCTGGAGAATTGGCTGTTCAAAGACATGCTCATATGGCATCAGAAACTGGGTATTTTGTGCTGTGCACAACTGTTATGTGTTTGCATCACAAGTTTGCTTCCCTGCAACTGATTTTTTCTTTTGTTACTTCCGAATAGATTTTGGTGCTTCCAGTTCTCAAGTCAGTGGAATTTTTAGTGCGTGCAGAGATCTGACTTGACTCTTAGAGAATCATCTCAGTAATGGGGACCTAGAGAAGACAAAAGACCTTGAAGTTACACCTAGATTTGAAAAGATTCTGCTGGTGGCTTTGAATGGTGGGTATTTGCTCACCTCACTGAAAATTAATTTTAAGCATTTAACAATAATGTGTCAAAAAAAGTTTAAACCTCAAACTCAGACTAGGGAACTAATTTTTAGATGACTAGAGATAGGTGCAATGAATCCAACCCAAAAGACTGATGCTTGTTTAAAAGGAGAAATTTCACTGGACAAAGAATACAGAGAGAATGTGCAGAAAAAACTAACCATAAAGTGAGTCTTCAGCCTAATTTCCACTCAGTATAGTCTGTACTGAGCAGAACCTTTAGTTCATGGAAAAAAATTCTATTAATAAACAGTAAATTACTCAGGAGAGAAGAAAAATAGCCCAGTTCTGTAGATGGAGCTCTGAACTAGGGTCTGGTTCTACGTTTAGGCCAGGACACCTGAATATTTTTAAATCTTCCAGGGATGTGATCACATAATCAAACATTCCATGATGTGAGATTCAGGAAAAAGTATGTAATTAAAGTAACAGAGGCCACTTGGATTTTTTGTCACCTATAGAGTGACTGGTATTGTTTCTCTTGTATTGTTTCACAGAATTGTTGCATGCACTAATTAGAATAAGGTGTAGAAAGGCAGCAAATATAGTATTCACTGAAAATATTCACTGAACTTTGCCAAACTGATCTCTCATGCCCAGTTTATAGAATTTGTAATACATTTGGGACTATATTTCCACTTTTCTTTTAATGTCTGCATTTACTTTCACCTCTAATGAATTGAAGGTACTAATGATGCTTTAACTAGTAAAAGTCTTCATTTATAGCATTTCTACTATAAAATAGAAAACAAAACAAAACAAAAAAAGCACCAACTGCTTTAGAGACCAAAATCTGTTACAAAAACTCACTGTGTAGCTGATGCCACTTCTAGGAATCTGCTATAATTGACTTAATCTTCCATTACCAACAAAAGAAGAAAGAGAACCTGGAATTGTTTATAAGATTGTACCACATAAAGGAACCATTTTCAACAGTTTATCAGAGTTGCATTTGGGCACATGAATCCAACTGCCATGAAAGGCCAAACTATGTGGCACACAACCACTTCAGTAGTAGGATTCTTCATAAAACCAGTCTCACACAAAAAAAAAGATATATAGCCATAACAATTTTCTTTAACACAAAGTAAAAAAAGGTCAACCCTTGGTAGGAGACTTTCCAGGCTCAAGAACTGAAAGTCTTTCTTCAAACTCAGTCCTGTCTCTTGTTCAGAGAACAAGGAAGCAGGTGATAAGGCATAGGGAATATGTTTTAAACATTTTAAGGTTAATAATTGACCTTAAAGTTATCCAGGTATAAGCTGTTACAATAATGCAACATTATTTTGTGTAAATAGGTCATTACACTTAGGGTTGTAGCTACTGCATCGCATCAGTACACAAATATGGTGTCCACTGGAAATACTGTAGTGAATTCAGCAACAGATGGACAAATAAGTTAGAGATTAGAAAATAAATGGGTAAATAAACCAAACCTGTTTGGCTAGATAAAGAGAAGGATAAAAGTAACTTGGTCACAGTATGTACATAGTTAGGTTTGGAAGCTGAAAATAATTAGGCAAGGGCATTTCAGCCTTACTGACAAATGTATATTTATCTAACCTCAACTTTCAGCCAGTGTCTGGAAGCTGTTCCTTATGCAAGTCAGAAACTGTCCAGTGATTGGAAGCTGAAGTTAAACAAATTCAATCTCAAAATAAGAAGTTATTTCTTAACAAAGAAAGTAACTAAAGATCAGAACCTGTTTTTGCTTCACATGAAGATGGTGAATTCACCATTAGTTTAAATGCAGTTGTAAAACAGTGGCACATTAATCCAGCTTCTGAAAGAAAATGTGCAGCCTGTGGGAAATGCTGAAGAGAGGATGGACGGGTATTTGCTACAGGCTCTCTAATGGATTCCTTGTTATTGCAAGGATACAAGGCATTAATGGAAACTTTAGTCTGTCTTGTTCCTCTGAAGTGCTTTCATCTTACTCAAGTTTTCCAGCCTGAGTAGATAGGGATAAGAGGATGAAACTCAGTGGCTTCAGAGTCTTGAGGTTAGAGTACATCCCCCTGGACTTGCAAGCAGTGAAACGATGGATGTGAGAGATCTGCAGCAGATTTAGAAGGAGTCTCTTTATGCCTGAGTACACAGCTCCAGCTGGCCCACTGTGGCAGTGTTGCTGGGTATCACTTGGGCTTGCCAGGGGGAGCTGTCTTCTGGGGTGCTCAGGTCTGTACCAGGTTCACATGTCATCAGGAGACCTACCATTCTGCTGACAAGCTTCACATGGGTGTTCCAGTCAGAGGCACACACCCCTGGGGATCCAGGAGGCACATTTTCCTGGAGATGAAAGCAAAGATAAAAATGAAAGCAAGGGATTGGGGAGAGGAAGCTGAAGTTTGTTCTGTTTCAACAACTGGAGGCCAAAAGGGAGGCACCCTATTACATACAGTGAGAGCAGTGCTTAGATAAGCAAAGGAAATAGGGGAAGAAAACAGATGTGAAGTGCCTTTCCCAAGATCACACAGCTGGCCAGCTGGGAGCCTATCCAGAGCCTGTGAATCCTCCAGCATTTCTGGTGCAAGCCATCGAGTTGAAATACATTTATAGTTTTGACTCTTGCAAACAGAAATAGTCAAGGGGAAAATGTCATCGTTTGCATCAGTTAGCTTCCATACCTGCATAAAACAAGTATTAGAGACCTCAGGAAAGACATCCTGACCATTACTAATTTTCAGTAACGGTACAGTGATGACCTAAATACAGGAAAATAATTGATAGTGTTTGTTCATATTAAAATTTTGCCTTCCCTCTCTCTGGTGTCTTTTGTTTGATTCTTAGTGTAAATAACTGGTTGTGTTGTCTAAAGAATATATCCTATTTATTGGGTGGGAGCATAAAACAAGGCTCCAGATGTCTGATCAGGACCTCCTTGTTCTCTTCACTCCCTTATTAATGAAAACATTGAAAAATAAGGCAATACCAACAGAAGTAGAATCCAACAGGGAGTGTGTTTAGTGAACCTCTGTACCTCTGCAATACACTCCTCCTGTGCACATCCCTCTGTAAGTCACATACAGGAACATTTGTAACACATGCCTCAAGCCAAGGGTAGCGACTGGCAGGCGTTCCCAGTGTGCTGCAATGGGCTGCAGCTCTCTGCAAAAGTGAGATTTCATCTTCACAGCTATGCTGAGCCAAAGAGGGAGCTGGAACAAGAAATGCTACCAGCCACTCTGAACTCCTCTGCCTTGGCATGGTAACACACTAACTCAAGGTATTGTGAAAATATTACTTTGAAGTAGAAAAGCTTGGTAATTTGGCTAGAATAATAGGGAATGTGCCACTGTCTGTCTCTTCTCTCATTATTTTCAGAAACCTCATTTTGGAAAACCAGAAAGATAACTTAAACAGTATGCATTCTGCTATACAATCCTGTCAGGCACTCAGACCTTAAGGACAGGCAGCTCCTTGGCTTTCCAGGGCTACATTTCAACTCTACTATTCAAGGACCCTCCATAACCACTCAAAATCCAGCTGTGATTTGATCCATACAACCACCTCTGTCTGGGACAGAAGAGGGAACTTTAAGGAAGTAAACTTTTCAGCATGTGTTAACATATTCATTTTATAGCTTCTCAGCTCCTTTGCTCTCACAAAACTGGTACCAAATCATGCTTGATGCACCTACAGAAATAAGCCCTGCTTCCTAGAAGCAATGAGGGCAGCTGCAACTGCAGCATGGAAGGGAATTTCCCAACTCTGTGTTGCTGCCTGGTGCTGCCCTGGTCGCTTCTACTTGGCTTTGTCCTGCAGGCTGTTCTGGGCTGCCCTGGGCTGGGCTGGTGTGGGCTTTGGGGAAGTAGGCTGCATTCCCACATGCCCAACCCCTTCCCACCTGCTGTCCACCCTCTGCATTGCAGGAGCCTGTAGGAAACTCCAGAAAAGGTATTTATAGGCTGTCTCAGAGTAAGGGTCAGCAGAGGAGCACACATACTGCCTAAATTAGTGTGCTATATTTACAGCAATAGTTGCAAGCTGGAGTCACTGGAAGCCTCTTGAAAAGGTATGTGGCCCATGATAAATCATTATTTCTTTCCCTGAAGTTATAAGCATGGACAACCACAGTAATGAGTTATCAGACATTTTAAACTAGGATTATATCTGTGCTTCTTTTTAAGGATGTGGTGTATAACTCTGACTGATCTCAGTAGGGGATTAGATAGAACAAAGCAAAATATTCTAAAAATTCCTAATAAAGTCATCTCTCAGTCATGAATAAGCACATAAGTAGGCCTAAGAGAGCATTTTATTTTTTCATACACGTGATGGAAATACCTTTTGTTAAATGAAACAAGTGGATATAGATAATGAGAATTCAGCATGGAAGTAATTTCAAACATTTTTTTTCAGATTCTCACAAAAACTCTTCTAATTTTACTCTATTTTACGAACCAGTTCTAGAATCTCAATGAACCTTGTGTGTTTAGAATTAGCTAAAGGAGTGCAGCCTCTGCTCTTCACACCAGTATCCCAGCTTGCAAACTCTTCTGTTTCCACTATTCTGTGGTGAAAGTACCATGAACATAGGTATTTGTCTGTGAGAAGACACCATTTAGCAGATAAAACCTCAGTATTTTTCTCTTCAATACTTTTTCAATAATTAAATCTGGGGGAGTTTGTTGACACATAAATAAGTTTTTTTAGCTCACAGAGGAAAATGGACATCTTTGGATCATGGGGAAAAAATAGATTACTTGAGACAACATTTCACCATACATAAAGTACAGATAAAAGAGAGTAAATGAAAATTAGGCTAGAATGGTTGATAACTTTCAGTTTGGAAACTCTGAGCTCTTTTTGTTTTTACAGCTGCCACTGGAATGTCAGAAAATTACTTCTCAGTTCTGCAGCACTCTCCATCTGGGCATCTCAAGCTTTGTCCATTTCATGGTGTAGAAATAAGTTGAAATGGTGACATTTCAAGGGATGGTAAACTGACCTCCAAAACTTAGAAAAAGTTTGACTTTTCAGTCTTTGGCAAGATGTGAAACCAGAAGTATAATATCCTCATATGCAATTTCCTGCTTCTATAAGCTTGGCCTTTGTCAATATAAACCAAGAGAAATCCAAGCCCAAATTTCCTCCCACCAAAGAATATGCATGAACTTATCTGAGAGCAGACTGTGCTGCTGTTCTTTTTATAAGAAATAGCTCAGGCCACACCTTAATACCAAGCAATGAACATTTGTGGCATTTGAGCAATTGATTTCCCATACAACATTTCTTATGGTGACTGGCAGAGGATGTTGTGTGGGTTTTCTTTCTCTCCTCGTCTTCCCCCACTCTCCACCCCCGCTGTTGGTCTTGCTGCTGTGTCTTTATCATACTTTGTGTGATGGCATGTCTACTTTGGGAAATGATGATTCCAGTGTGGGTGGATGGAAAGAGATCTGCCAGAGGGTGCAAATCTCAAATTGCTGCCGCAGATACACCCTTCTGTGCTGTCTTCTCAAGATACCAGAAAAAGTCTCTAAGGAATGCCTGGGGCTTGGCTCTTGGTGTAAAGATAGACACCTACACCACGAATTTTTCTTTCAATATTAAAGAAATAGACAACAAAAATAGAGCTAGTGAACTCAAATTGCCTTAATCACTTTTTCATGGAGGAGGCCATTATGAAATCCTTACTGGAAGTAATGCAATATCTGTATATTTGTTTCATAATTGGGCTTGGAAAATAATTTAAAATGCTGCTTCCTTGTCCAGGTGACTCGACATTGGTGATTTTTACACTAAAGTCACACCACCTAATTTTAAAATATCGAGAAGTACAGTGTGTAGAAAATATTCCAAAGTAGGGTGTAATGCTTACAGCTGTAAATGTGGTACTTTGTTATGTGAAGTAGATGAGAAAAATAAACATCAGGGAAGCAGAAAAAATGTGCCTAAAATAATGTTAGCAGTGATATACCATATCTACCTCAGCAAATAACATGCTTTTCTCAGATGAGAAGAGTGCCTGTCTCTAGCTGGGTAAACTGATTACTCAGTTCTGGTTCCCTGCATATCTGTCCTTATTAAAAGGAAGTGCAGAAGTTCAGCTGTGCTGTAGTCTGTGCTGCTGACTGTTTCAGGAGCAGGGCTGGAGGGAGATGATACAAGGAGGAAAACAAAGATTTCAGAGAGAGAATATTTATAGTAAAGTATTAGCTCAAGAAGTCTCTTGCTTAGGAAATATTTTGCTTAGATTAAAAAAATATTTACATCCTTACTTAAGGCTTCTTTTCCCTCAGTGTGGTATGTACTCCCAAGTGGATGTTTCACTGGAGTTCTGAGTAGCCTAAAATGTCTGTGTGGATTTAATATTTTGTATATGAAAACCTTTGGCTGATGTAACTGCTTCATCTTCCTTGAAGAACAAGACCAGTAGGTCTAGTCTGCTTTCCATTAGTTTGCATACATGTGTGTGTTACCAACACAGTACTTATGAGAAGACCCAGCTAACTCATAGTTTCTGTTCATCAGAGCAAGATGCAAACACTGAGGCACTAAACTGGTCTGTCTGCTTGTTGTGAGTCCTATTGCACATGCAGGCTGTATCCCTCGGATCCATCAAACTTCTTTTCTGTGGGTATTGACTTATGTTATGCCTTCCTCCCAACAGTCACATTCAATAACTACAAATGCATAATGATCAGAAATTGTAGGACTTGTTAATAATAATATAGATGCAGTTGTTTTCAGAAATTACTGCTGGAGTAGAGCACAGCGCTCTATATCAGTGTATTTATTTAATACAGGAAAAGAAAAAAGCGAATACATGATCTATGTCAGGGATTTTAAAATAGTGTTATTCTATGAAGAAATCATAGAAAAGAGATTCAGCAAAGCTTAGGCAGTAGTACCCTCTTGTTTCTTAGCTGAATTAGTGCTATATCCTGATTACTGTGAGAGAGGGAGAAGCTATATTGTTTTCCTTCCCAAAGAATCCAAGTTGCTCTGCTATGAGGATGCTTTCCAGGCTATGTTAGACTCCAGGAAATCTCAAACAAGTTTAAAATACATACTCAAGTAAAAATGGTGTTCTCTTGTCAAAGAAATAGCCAGATTCTGATACTGTGTTTGTTTTTATGTGAATGATTTATTAGGCAGATGTATGAAGACCTAATGTTTTAACTGGCACTTCTTTCTGTTTTACTCCATTGACATAGAAGTATTTATACAGCTATTCATTCTTACACAGTCAAAAACCCCCACAAACAAACAAAAACCCAAACAAAACCCCAAAACAAAAAATCTCCCCAAACCCCCAAAAAAACCAAACAAAAAACCCAAGCCCCTCCCCCCCCCAAAAAAACCAAAAAGACCAAACCCCAAACAAAGAAAAAACCACAAACCATCAAAATAAACCCCAAAACAAAAAAGAAAAAACCCATAAACCTCAAAATAGAAAACTGGTGTGATATGACATATGAAGTTATAATAATAACTTTATTACAGTTTTACAGGTGTATTTCTGGCTATGGAGAAATGTCCTCTTCTATATCTGTTTGGACAATTGAAGATGCTGCTGCTAATAGACATCCTGGTGAAATAATCACATTAAGCAAAGTCAGATCATTTAGCTGTTACAAACCACTTAGCTCATACTATCTTCACTGGAAAAGAGGCACAGATATTGAAAATTGAGAATTGTCTATGGCTTATATTAGTAAAAAAAAAAATATTAAGAATATGAATATCATCCTTCTGTCTTTCACAATCTTGAGGGCAAAACTTTTGAGGTGGGGTCAAGCCAAGTACAGGTCAGTGACATATTGGCAGTGAAAGGGAAAAGAAAAAAAAGATAAGCAAAGGACAAACGAGCTGTGAATGTTTTAAGTGATTATTTGTGAGTTTGCACTGGTGATGAGGTAAGATCTTATTAGCATTATTGCTCTATCAGTAAATCCTTGTGTGTGTCAAAGTACTATATCTGTGCATCACACATATCTTTCAATTTGTGTGCCTGTATAATGTATGTTTGATAAAGATATACAGAGCATGATATCTCCCTATATGTTGACTCATATATGTTTGTGGGTATGTTTATACATGCATACAACAAGAAAGACAAATGTATTTAAGCTGTAAGAATCAGACTTGACAGTGTCAGTGATACAACACAGCTGTTTTAAAGTGGTTAGCTCACCACTTATCTGTTACAGCCAGGAACAATATCATTAGGAACATTATTATTGTATTATAATATCTCTAGATTTTCCAAGGAGAAAAAACAAAGGCAAAATAAAAAAGGCAGATGCAAGTGAGTGCTGTTTAGGAATGACAAACTGTATGTCATTTTTTAAACATGACAGTCTGCACCTGAATTCTCAGTGGAAGGAGGAAACAAACCTATTGACTCCTAGTGTCCCAGTAAAAACAAGTGCAAAAGATTTGTTTTCCAGAACCAGTTTCTGCTCTTCACTGCTCAGTGTGCTGCTCAAGTGCCCTGCTCCTCTTGCACAGAGCTACATGAACTGTGAAAGCAACCTGCTGCAATGTTGCTTCATTGGTGTTTGGAAGCTCTCACCTAGAGACACTCAAATTTAAGGATTTTGGCACATCTCTTCTTTGCTAAGTAAGCAAACAAGCCCATATCTAGTCTGTTTAAGCAAAACCACAGGATCCTGGCAAAGTCAAATGGACAATTCATATGCATTTAGAACCTTTAGAAGGATTTCAGTCGGTGTTTGTGTATCTGTTTACTAAAAACATTTAGAAAGCCACTGCCATTGAAAGAGATAACCCAAAGCTGATAGAGTTAAAGACACTCTACTTCTTAAAAATATTTACTATTGACACAAGAAAACACCACTTCTTCAAGAAGTCACCTGAGTTTGGGACCATAAATCTTTACTACATGTCCCTGAATCTTAAGTTAGTGAACTATCTGCTTATGAGAACTTTAACCACAGTAAAATGTGAATCAAGGAGCAACATCAAAGTACATCAAAGTCTCTTGAGTCTGAAATAAGTATACTACTACAATATATTGATAAAATTAAAAGAATATGATAGCATATATTCTTACAGTTACAAACAATTCAGTTATCACAGTTGCCAGATTATTGCTTATCAGACATCCACAGTGTATGAGTCTATGTGAGCTGCTTGCCTTGTGCCTGCTGCAGTTGTAAAATAAAATCTGTTTGCATCAACCTCCTCTTTGGTTTCACTTTGTTTTTGCAAGAAGGAGATACATGCAGATGAGCTATTATGGCATCTTGGTTGACAAGTGGTAACTAAGTTCTTACAACTGGATTGCTCACAATGGTTGTGTCTCTAACAAATCCTTTTACGCCACAAAATTACACTTTTTTCACCAAAGAATTATATTCCTGAAATTTTAATCGTCACCCAGTGAAAAAGAAGGGAGAGCTTTCTACCTATTGATGGAAGCATGCTAAGTATTGCTTTTTCTGTTTCATCTGAAAGCAGAGCTTCTGAGAATGCTTAAGAAAACAGATTTTAAAAATTTGGTAAAATTTCACAGCCACAACCAAGACTTTCCCTCATAACATCATTTACAGCAAACTCCAAGGTGAGATGCTCAGGGCTCTTGTTCGGAGTTTGGTGCTTTGCTGAAATCCAGTGCCAGGCTCCTGGTGCCTCTGCTCCTGTAGGGAAGCCCCACTCCTACTACTCTTGGACAGGACTCTTCTCTGGAGTAAAAATAATTTTTATTCTGCTCTGCATTGTGAACTTTACAATTACTCTCAAATAAAGTTACTGTAATAGCAAATTTCTTCATGTAGACCATATCTAAATGGATTTCCTATTTTCAAAATTGGAGGTTTGATGGAGGTCACTGTCTATAATCTGGAAAATCCTTTGCAGTATGGATATAACATGTAGAGAATTAACAGTAGAGTTGTGTGAAGCATTTTCAATGAAGCTAGAGAGTACAAAATTGACCTCTTTGGAGATTTCATTACAAAGTAAGAAAAGTAGGCCTGTGTTGCCAAGAGTTTTTTAGTGTTTGCTGGCAACACAAGTCGACCTGGACACCTTGTGTTTTGCCTTGCAAGTCAAGAAGTGTTTGCAAGTTCTTGTGGCTTTTATGCCACATCTGATGTAATATTTTTTTACTACATATTGGTTTGTACTGCTGAACAGATTTCAACTAAGTACTTAGGAAAGAGAAAATGAGTTTAAATAGCTTGAAATTGAAAGAAAAATTGGCAAGAGTCTCAATGAAGAAATATCAGAAAGTTTCTCATAAAAAAGAACAAAACCCTGCATTTTATCAAAGACAGCAAGTGGGATAGTCTGTTTTCTGATATCAGTGAGAGGAGAATAACAGAAAGGGCTGTATGGAATTCAATTGAAAAAGAATCAAAGGATCAGAATATATTTAATGCCAGACAACAGGATCTAATAGAAAATACGTCTTGTCATAAAAATCTGAATTCATTTTTTGATGAGAGTTCAAATTTGATTGACAAAGAACCTATGTAGATGCAATATTCTTAGATTTATGCCAGGATTTTTACTTCCTGGAGTAAAAGGAATAGAGCATTGAATTATGTCAAGAAGGCACATGGAAATGAATTCATAATTGGTGGACACTCAGTGTCAACTGGACATCAACAAATTGACATTTGATTTGGACAGGCTGGATCAATGGGCTGAGACCATCTGTGTGAGGTTCTACAAGGCCGAGTGCTGCCTCCTGGCCTGGGGACACAACAACCCCAGACAGTGCTCCAGGCTGGGAGCAGAATGGCTGGAAAGCTGCTCAGTGGAAAAGGACCTGGAGGTGCTGATTGATAGTCGGTTCAGAGTGAGCCAGAGTGTGCCCAAGAAGGCCAATGGCATCCTGGGGTCTATCAAAAATACTGTGGCCAGCAGCACCAGGGCAGTGATCGTCCCCCT
Source organism: Notiomystis cincta (assembly GCA_013398075.1). Taxonomy (NCBI): domain Eukaryota; kingdom Metazoa; phylum Chordata; class Aves; order Passeriformes; family Notiomystidae; genus Notiomystis; species Notiomystis cincta. Next base: position 137,256 of record VZRX01015412.1, on the reverse strand, counting down.
GTACTCGGCACTGATGAGGTTGCACCTCGAGTCTTGTGCCCCTCACTGCAAGAAGGACATTGAGGGGCTGGAGTGAGCCCAGAGAAGGGCAATGGAGCTGGTGAAGGGTCTGGAGCACAAGTGCTGTGAAGAGTGGCTGATGGAGCTGGGAGTGTTTAGCCTGGAGAAAAGAAGGCTCGGGGGTGACCTTACCACTCTCTACAATTACCTGAAAGGAGGCTGTAGCCAGGTGGAGGTTGATCCCTTCTCCCAGGCAACCAGTGACAGGACAAGATAAAATGGCCTCAAGCTGTGCTAGGGGAGTTCATGTTGGATATCAGGAAGAATTCCTTCACTGAAAGAGTAATTAAGTGTTGCAACGAGCTGCCCAGGGTGATGGTGGAGTCACCATCCCTGAAAATGTTCAAGAAATAACTGGACATGACACTAAGTGCTATGGTTTAGTTGGCAAGCTGGTGTTCATTCAAAGGCTGGACTTGGTAAACTGGGAGGACTTTTCAAACCTTAATGATTCAATGATTCTATTCTATAGCATTTGAAAAAATAGCTCTCCATGGCAGCCCATCATCAAAGACAGAGCTAACTGGAAGAGTTCCACCAGGATCAGTGTCAAACCTGGCTCTACAGAACAACTTTTCTAAATATACAGATACTAGGGATAAAGTTTTCCACAAAAATTAGTGGAATAATAAATGGCAATGAGAACAAGGAATTCAAACAGAGACATCTGCTCTGCAAGACCCATGGTTCTGACTAGCTTATTGAAAGCAAGACTCAGAGTGGGTTAATTTTATTGCAAATGAATCTTCATGGGAAGAAGATGATAAATCCTGAAAGACAGTTTAACCAGGGGAAAAAAGAGTAAAACAAAAAACAATGATAGAGCATTTTAAGTCAAGTAAATTTGCATTAGAAAAATTAGACCAAAAAAAAATCAATTATTTGGATAGTCCTGTTCCTTTTGTTTATATGTATATGTAAGAAGATCAACATGAATGATTCCTAATGCAGCATTCATGGCAGCTCCATGACCACCTTAATTTGGTAGACTGTCTCAATTATAAGTCTTCAGGAAATGAATTATGCCTGAAGTTTTTCAGCACCTTACTCAATTTTTGCATTCAGCATGGTCAATGTCCTTTAAGCTTTTTAGTCACAAACAGCTGTTTACAGCCAGCTACACCACCCTTTCACCTGTTCTTACTTGTCTTAGCCTGTTACATGAGGCTACAGAATCTTTAAGGAATATTGATAGAAACCTTGGTTTAAAATGCTTTTGAAACATTGTTGAGCACTTTCTTCCTTACATTGATATAACTGTTTTCCTTCTACTATCATCAGCGGTGAAAACTTGTTAAAATAAAATTTGAAAAGATTGGCTTTAAAATACTTGAAAGCTAGATAAGGACTTTGACACAACACCTGTAGAAGTTAAGGTAATTTTTCTGTATTAATTTTTAAACAAGAGATTATTTCCTTCTGGGATACATGAGGACATTGTCTTCAAGACCTTGAAAAATATTGAATGTTGGGTCTCATTAGTACTGTCAGGCAGCAAGATAATGATTTGAGAAGTAGCTCATGAATGAGAATATTTTTAAAGTTATTCCTTTGTTTTATATTTTAAAGGTTATTCTGAACAAAGAAAATGTGCAAACTCTGTCTTTCACAAAATGTATCAATATTAGAATAGGAGAGTGCTTTGTAATTTAAACTAGAATAATTGCTCTGCCAGATCATGAGGCTGTAGTAGAGACCTGGTCTCAGCTCAACTTTTATTGAATCCTGACTTTTTAGCTGGAAGGAGACCTCAAATCCAATACTGATTGCAGTCCAATAACCTTTGGACCCCAAAGTCTCTTCAGGTCAGCAATACAGTATATTACTGTAGAAAAATAAAAGAGTCAGCACAGAGAGGAAGTGTTCCCTCTTGCCTGTCACTGCTGCTCTGTTTGGTTGTGTCTTTAGAGAGTGGGGAAATGAGCCCCTTCATTTTAATAACTAGTCCAGATACGTCATGGTAAAAGCATGGACAAATTTACTCCTTTGAAACATAATGCAAATTTTTATTTTATATTTCATCTCTATTAGCGATAAGGAAAAAAGAACCAATACCTGAACTGAAGAAAAGGCAAACTATGTAAGGAGAGCCAACATGTTAAAAAGCAACTAGTTATTTTTCTAGACTAACATAATATCCCTTAAAGCAGCCAAATCTTCAAATACATGTTGCTCAGTTTGGTCTGAAACTCAGGAGGCTTTACAGTCTGTTTGTTCTCTGTAGGTTCAAAAATGGATACAACCAGAATTGCTAGCAATCCCAAAAATGTAGGTCAAGAGGTTTATATCATATGAAGTTGAAGATTCATTCTCAATTCCTGATAATAATAATAATTATTAATCGGGATGATGAAGTTATTGAAATATCTGTCTCATACCATTTGTTGAACAAGGCAGTTTAAGAATGCTGCCATCTGTTATTATGCACTACAGTGATTAGAGACAGGCAAAACTGAAGTCCTCCATTTCAGCAGTCTGCAGATCATGAATATAAGTCATCAAAACATAATGAGTAACAAATCTGAAGTAATGGGAAGAAACTACTACATTCAAGTAAATAATTGTACAGCATCTCACCACTGAGTATCTGACTCCAGAATATTAAAAATAATCTAGTGAACCAACTCCTCACTTATGGCAGTGCCTTACAAAGTTGTGACAGAGTTACAGGGAGCTATAACAGCATTATACTGTTAATGAAAACCCCAAAAATAAACAAGTAAGTTAAAAATTGTTTCATTTCCAGCAAGCTACTAAGAAAGTTTTCCCCTCACCTATCTATCTAGACTCTGTTTACTCTTAATTGAGCCATGACATATGAATGGGAGAAAGGGTGCATTTTTACTTTAAATTTCAGCCAAGGAAAGTTCTTGCTTGCAGTTAAGTTCTTCTCTGAGATCTTTTTTACCTACAGCAGAGTGGGGGTGCATGGCTAAGGCTCAGCCCAGCCCTCAAGAAGGCTTAGGGTTAGGAGAGAGGTCACACCCAGAGCCCCAGCAGGAGTGGGGCTACAAAGGGGTCACCTGCAATCGGTTTCCTACACAGGAATGTTTCTGGTGTCTTTTTCCCTCATCCCACAGAGTCAAGCTCAGCAAGCCCTTCCCAGATCTTCACAGTAAGGTTTCAATAATCCCTCAGCAGTGCTGTGTCCTCTGCACAGGAGTGCTAGAGGTGCTCAGCTCTATCCCTTTCTCTACAGGGTCCCAGCAGAGACAGAGCAGTGGGGCTGAACATGACTGGCCCCCATTTTTGTTGAGGTAAAGCAGTGCACAGCACCCTTACACTGGTGAACTACTGGTTTTGCCTGTTTCTCCCATCATTCACACCAACTGCCATGGGAGCTCCATTGCTGCCACTACATCACCCTTGTTCCATCAGGCACTGGAATCTGAACCTGAGCCTACTGCATTGCCTGGTGGAAAGAAGGGTGCAAACTGTAGCAAATTTAGGGAATATTTCTGATGTATTTATCATCAGTGATTTAGATTTTCTGAGCACATGAATTTCTTGTGAAAATAGCATGGTTTTGAAACAATCTTTTAAATTTAAAATGCCACCTCCCCTGAAATGCAGCCTTTTCTCATTTAAGACTGAATTTACTCAAAATTCCTCATATGACAATGTTTTAGTACTATCCAGGAGACTTTGGTTCTGGAATAAGCCTAGACTGTACCTAGGCATCAGCTTTTGGGGCAAACACAAAAATTATATTAGGCTTATTGTGTTATTTTATGCAGTCCTCAAAAAAGAGAGTCACTGCAACTGTAAGTGTTCAGTTTGAATAAAGAGTCTCTACCTGTTTGGCAAGACCCTATTATGTTCCAAACACATTGTTGGCCTGGTCATAGTCTCTTGATAATGTACTGTATAAAGCAAGGATTAATTCATTGTTAACTGCTTTATCTCAAACTATGCAGACATTGCAAATTCATTTGCATTTCAAAGCAGGGATTTGCTCAAAATATTCAGATTGGTTTGAGAACACCTGCTTTTCAGATGCAGCAAATAAGGTACACACTGTTTCTGAAAGGCAAATTGCAATCTTATCAAGAAATTCAGTGTATCAGAAACCGAAGGATGGAAAAAGGCAATAGTAAATAATATCAGTTTTGAAATGTGTAAGCAGAATTCTAGAGATATTTCTTTTTTACCTCTATACCAACGCACAATTATATATTGGAGCATGAGGTTTTTGCCAGGCCTGGATCACTTCAGCAACAGGACAGAAGCATCAGCAAGAGGGGAGAAGAGTGGGGTTTGCAGTGCTCTCACATGCCTGGCACCTCACTGGGGAGCTGCCCAAAGAGCAGCTGCAGAGAAGAGTAAATGTGCTGCCCAAAGAGCAGCTCCTCATCTTCCTCACACATGAAGACAGCACATTAAAGGAATAAGAAAAGAAAAGCAGTGCAGGCAGAAATGTAGAAAACAGCTGAAACCCTTAAAGCCTTCTACATGGTATGCATAGGAAGCACAGAGGGGAGGAGTGCCAGGGCATCTGGAAATGATCTGGCTGAATTTTTAAAAGCCTGTAAGTAACCATCAGGAAATGTTTGACTCTAAAATGTAGAATGACACAGTGAGTATTGCATTTTTCAAGAATCCAGAAAACTTAAATTCTGTCTTTTCTGAGGGGTTTATTTGACTGAACATTGATATGTAAATAAAATTATCTAAGCTTTATATCTTAACTATGGAAAAATAGGTGGGTTTTAATCATGTGCAATTTTATTTAATTTGTATATATGTATTGGGAGAGGGATGAGATGACTCAACACCAAGAGGTGATTGTGTCTCTGATATTTGTTTAGAAGGATTCTGTCTGTCTTTTTGAGGTACTGCTTAACCTTTGCAGCTAACCCTAATGTGCTCCATTTACCCCTTTCTGAAGCAGGGATATTTATCACATGAAGAAAAACAAAGCTTAACCATTTACACTCAACGACTACTTGGATAGAAGTTATTACATGTGTGTACACTTCTGTGAGCAGAGTGAGCACCATTTTTAATAAAACCAACATTACCACAGTCACTGCCAACCAAAAGAAGCTGCCCATAGTGCAGCTGGGAAACCACATCAATTGTACAAGCAATGACATAATCCCTTGCAATAACTTTACTGAATTGAACATAGATGTCTCCAATTGCTTTCTTGCTTGCACGTGTGAAAAACATTAAGTATTTGACTGTACATACTTAAATACTGTGCATGTAGAAATCATAACATTTTTGAGGGAAACTTACCTGATTGTTCAAATCTAAGATGCTCCAAGAGATGTTTCAGCTGATGTCTGGTTGGAAACTTGAAAGAAAACTTAAAAATGGACTTTCAAATATGACATTTAAAACCCAAATTTTCCTGGCCAAATTTTCAGGAAATTTTCCCTCATAGGGGAATTCTCATGAGTCTCCTCCATTTGTTCCTTAGACTCTCACTTGGGTCACAAATTGGTGAGATTATTGCAGCTCCAGGAGAAAAACTGTGGATGTAGATTAGATTCCTCCCACCAAAACTGGGGCCATAGGCACTTGTGTTACCAGGACAGCCAGCTGTGGCTATCTGGAAGCCACAGGTCAGTTGTTCTCCTGCACAGCCTTCTGCAAGAGCCTTTATGTTCAGATGTGAGACTGAGAGAAGCAGCTGAGCACTTCTCATTGTTTCCCATAAGGGCCAGATTTTAATGTAGTGATTCAAAAACTATTTCCACAACTTTGACTTTCTGAATTTGAAGGCAAAATAGCAGACAAACATGAAAAGAAAACCTCTTCAGTGAGGAAGCATATTTGTTTTCTAAGGGGAAAAGGGATTTGTTCATTACTTTTTTTATTTAATCACATCAGTCAATTGTAGACAATTTCCTGAGGTCCCTACGAAAAGATATTATCCTATGATTCTCTGTTTCTATTAATAATGGCTAGAACTAGAGTTCTCAAATAATATTTTCTCTCTTGAGAGGACAAAATTAAATTTAATAAAACCAACCAAAACAACCTCAGTCTTAAAAACTCTGACAAAAAGGACAGTTAGAATAACTTTTAATTATTTTTTTTTCTAAATGATATGTAGGAAATAATTCAGGGTTAGTGAATAAAATCCAGTGAGACTAAACTTTTCTAAAAGTTTTCCAAGTTAAAAGTTTTTCAAGTTAAAAGTTTAGTGCTCAACATTGTTTTAAAAGGAAATCCAGTGCCATTTCATTTTTTCAACAGAAATTTCTCTTTCATTTGTCTTAACCTCCTGAAACTGGAAGATATTTTTGCTGGAATGAGGTAGACTGCCCATCACATGAAGATTTCCCATTCAGTTTGGAGACTTCTCTGAAAGACAGACTGCAGTTCAAGCAGGCATTGCTGCTAAAAAAGGAGTTACTGGGTGAGACTGTATTGACTGAGTCAAGGAGGTCAGACTACATAATTACAATTACACCTTTGGCCTTAAAAATCTATCTCTACCTGCACAGTAATGCATCAAGCATTATAAATGGTACACAATAATTATATGATTAATTGTGTCTGATTTTCTTTACATTTCCTAGTCTATACTTATGAAAGTTACTCCTTCATAAATGTATGATGCTTGGAAAATTGAGGATATCAAGAAAAATGTGAGTCAATGTGTTGCACAGGATTCACATTCATGAGCTGGATGATAATTTTCTGACTGGTCTTCTCTTTTTCAGTTGTTTTTATCTTTTTTCTTTTACTCCCAGCTGCTGAAAAGTAGAGAGCAGGATCAACTAATAGAAATATTTCCATGTAGAAATTCTCATTTCTTTTTTTCTGTACCAGTCTTTCTCCAGGTTCTGAAAGGGACTCAGTGTTTACCCACCAATGTAAATACCCATGTCCTCAGAAGAGTTCAGAGCTCATTTAATCATGAAATACAAGAGCTAGACTTTCAAAAATTCTCTTTGCATAACTCATGTTATGAATATCTTATCTTTATAGACACGACTGTGCTTTGAGTCCAGCAAGGCTAAAAGGATTAAAAAGACAGGAATTAAAAACACAGGTGAAATGCCACTGACAAGAAATAATGATTTTTGAAGGTAAGGGAGGAAGAAAGTTCTGCAGGGAAACAACCTCACCACCAGACAGAGAAACTGGGAGATGTGAAATGCACAAGAGAGCTCTGCTAAGCCTTGCACAGGTTGCTCTGAGCATGAACACTTGTTTGGGGTTCATTTTTCTGCACAAAAAATGAGCAGCACTTCAGAGGCATAATCCAGACTTTTCTGATGTGTCAAAACCAAGTTTGGCATTACTTTTACAGGTTAAAAAAAAGTAAGTTACAGAGAAAGGCTGGTCAACCTATGCAGTCAGAAGTGGAAATCAATTGTTTCCAATAAAGACATTGGCAAAGTTTAGGTAGATATCAGTAGGAAGGAAGGATGTCAGTGATCACAATATTTCAATATATGCTTCCAGAGAAATAATCCCTTGCAAAAGGTATTTTAATATCTGGAACCAAATAGAAACACCATCATGAAGAACCTCTTGGGAAAATGCAGGAGGAAAAAAGGGTCTAATATAACTTTTTGTTTTTTTCAAAATATCAGCCCACATCACAAAATCTTCTGCTTCTGCTAGAAAAACATAGAATTGCTACTCTCAGGAGAAAAAAAATACTTACAAACCAACACAAACAAACCAAATCAAAACGAAAAAAAACCCAAAAAATTAAAAGAAAGAAGGAACAAACCATGCTGCCTGGAGGTATTGGGAGTTATAGCTGGAATCTTTAAACCTGACAAGAGGGTGCTTGATGTGCCAGAAGAGTGTTATATGGCATCTGGCATGTGGCCTTCCACTACAAGGAGGGTGCAATCCTGCTCCAGAGATACCATGAAAAGGTTTGACATTTATTTCAGTGGAGTCTAGTAAAAATCAAGGTCCAGATTTCTCCCATTCCACCCATGGAATTTAAGCACCAATCTCCAGTTAATGGCACAGAACCCAAAAGCTTGTCTGTGATATTACCTAACCTTGACAACTTTTGAAACTTCTTGGAATCTTCCAGATCAACCTGAAAATTCCCAAGGTTCCTCAACTTGTGTCCCTACATGTTTTCAGGAGCACCTGGCTGGGGATTTGGCACTGGTTCCTGTTTCAGGGCCACTGTGATGAAAAGTTCAGGTTGAGAAGTGCCCGAGGCTGCAGCTTTGTATTGTTTTTTGTTTAATTTGGTGGTGCAGATGGCTGAGGAAATTCCTCCCACATCTGTCATTCCTACCCCAGCATTGCAATTTGTTTTCAGTTGCTCTCTTGCAACTGTCTGTGGGCTTTACTATAAGAGGGACTTTTACAATGACCCCTCTTTGGAGAAAAAAAAAAAAAAAAGAAAAGTGCTTCAATGTAGCTCACTCCTGCAGTCTGGCTTACAGCTTTGCTCCACGTGGAATTACAGCAGAAAACTGGAGCAGGCAAAAGTCTATGATGCTAAAGCAGAAACACAGTGGCAGGAGGGAGGGAAACATGGTCAACAGGTTTTGCCACGGGAGGAGGTCAGAGCACAGGTCCCCCAAAGGGCACAGCTCACCAGCTGTAGCCTCAGCACACCAAATTCCTGCTGTCAGTGCTGTGGGCACTTCGACCCCAACTCAGTTTTTGTGTAATGAGGATTGATTTTGCAGTCTGTAGGTATCTATTCATGGGGTTTAGGCCTTGCCTAACATGATAGAACTTAAAACATATATTTTGTAAAATACCAGAATAAAGAGGTGCAAAGTCATGTCCAACTTGCTGAACTGAAAGTTTAGCTGCTTCTGTTTTTTCATAATGGCTGTGCAGAGTGAAAGGGGAGTAACAATGAACTGTAGCCCAAACCTACTGGAACTGCAAAGGGATCAAAATAATTCAACAGGGTGGAATTTTTATTTTTTTAAAGCCCTGAGTTTTATCTCTGCAAATCATCATAAAGCAAATGCTGCTTTCTGAGCTATTTTCTCCTTGCAGAACTACTTTTATGGTAAAGTTTAAGTCAACGCTAAGAACAAGGGTTGATTTTGTCTCAGAGTTAATTTTCCTCACAGTGTCTTGTATGAGATTATTGGTGGACTAGTGCTGAACACAGGGTTGATAATATAGAGATGTTTTTGTTATTGCTGAGCAGGGCTCACACAGAGCCAAGGCCTTTTCTGCTTTTCATACTGCCACGCTGGTGAGGAGGCTGGGGGTGCCTGGGATGCTGGGAGGAGCTGGGGCAGATGATCCAAACTGCCCAGAGGGATATTCCATAGTCCATGACATCATGCTCAGTGTATAAAATGGGGGGAGGAAGGAGAAAGGGGGGATGTGTGTAGTGATGATGTTTGTCTTCCCAAGTCACCATTGTAGATGATGAGATCCTGCTCTCCTGGAGATGGCTGAACACTTCCTGCCCATGGGAAGCAGGGAATTGATTTGTTTTGCTTATGTGTGTGGCTTTTGCTTTCCCTATTAAACTGTCTTTATCTCAACACATGAGTTCTCTTTTACTTTTTCAATTCTTTTCCCAATCTGGCTGGTGGAGGAGTGAGTGAACAGATGTGTGGTGCATTGCTACTGGCTGGAGTTAAACCATGACAGAGAAGAATCATTATTTTTTTATATGTGGATTATGAAAAGAATTGTATTTTAAAAATTAGGCTCATTAATGTAGTTCTGCCCTTCCTATGGCAGCCAAAGATCTTAACAGCAGTAAAATATAAGACCACATGTGAGGCTTTCCTTACTGAAAACTCAAAAAATTACTTATCTTATTGGGTCACAAGAATCAATAGAAAGTGGGAAAGAGGTGCTGCAATGGCAATGCCTGAAGTCACGTTCTCTGGTGAGTTTCCTTATGCTAAACACAGGCTACAAATGCCTTGCAGCAGACTGATTTGAATGTTTCCATGTACTGCTGCCTTCCAGGTGAATACTTTCTGGCACAAAAACTAGGTTAGAATGAAAACAGATTTGAGGAACATGGCCTTTCTGTTGAGCTGCACAGTTAAATGTGCCAAACTGTGCTTTCAGGCAAGTATATTCTGGTCCAAGTTTGGTTCACTTCAAATGGAGATGGACTTGCAATTGGCATGAAAGATGCTGGCACAAGGCAGTAAGTGATAGCCAGAAATGAAATCAGGAGTTTTCTATTTAGCAGAGTGAGCAGCACTTCATGGAAGAGAAGCATCCACCTTAAGGACCAGAGGCAGCATTGTCTATCTCTGACAGTTATCTCCTGTGCTTCATCAGGGTAAGCCATGCAAACATCTCTGAATGGCATCTTGCTTGTTTTTTGTTCCTGTGGTGTTTGCCTAAGATATATGATGCGGGAAGAGAGCAGAGAAAGAGAGAAACAACTCCACTTTAGAAATAACTGAAAATCCCCAAAGCTTTTCAGGATATTGGGTGATGTTATCCGGGCATGTTTGTCTGAGGGTAGTTGTTTTTCTCAGAGGAAGCAGGGAAGTTAATTAGACTTTACTGAAGTAACAATGAAGATTTAAATCTCCTTACTTTGCTATTCATGAGCAAATAGACTAAAGATGGTTAAATCTGATCTCACTGAGGCAATTCACACATGCATCTGGTAGCTTTTACTTCAGCAGATTCTTAGCAGTGTCTCAGTAAAGGTTTTCATAATTCTTTCAGAGCTTGCTGCTCATCTGGATAATAAAAATGTTTATTTGCATGTACACATATGCACTTAGAAAATAATTGGTTGACTGATGGAACTACTGTATATATGTTTATTCTGTGGATATATGACAATATTTTGGTTTTAGTTATTTCATATTGACATTACATATTAAAATACAGCCAAAGGTAACAGAAAGTACTGTGCAATATTTTATTGTTTTTTTTCCACTTCTTTCTTACAGAGTGGAATCTGATCCTAGCCTGGGAAGGAGCTCAAGAGTGATCTGCACAATGTTTTCCACAAGACAAAAACCTGAGTCATGATACGAAAGTGGCAGAAAAAGTCCCTACATCGCAGAGGTACATTAAGACAAGTCACCTTTCCTTAATTTTAAGCTAGAGTGATTAGCTAACTAATAAAGTCCTGCTTCATATATTCAGAGTCTAGAGGACAAACTGCCATGCAATGTACAAATTACACCTTTCTCTGGCTGACACACACAAACATAATCTGCTGGCTGCTGATCTGGAGGAGCTCATTACTGATGTTCAGTTCATGCTAGTAACTGGGCAGTCAGAAATTTTTCAGGGAAATATTTTTGTGTCAGAAAAGTGCTGATGCACCGACCTGGATCCTCTTACAGGGAAATGCTGAGCTAGACAGAAGTTTCCATGAGAAGGGATGCTCAGATGCACTCTGCTGTCCTATCAAAGTCAAAGCCTGAGAGAGAGGGAGAAGCTTTGTCACTTCACCCTCTCTCACCCTCAGGCCATGAGCTGACACCCTGTAAGGCCTCGTGTCTGCCCTGGCCTCTGGGAACAGGGACACAGCAAGGCCCCAGGACAGAGCAGGCTCTCCCTCCTCTGCAGGTCTGCAGGGTCCAACCGAGGGCCTTCCCCCCAGGCTGAGCCACCTCCTGCACCCTCACAGCCCCTCTTGACCTTGCTGGGGAGCCCAGTGGTATCCACGCAAAAATGTCCTGAGTGTGGCATTAGGAGGAGACCCATAACTTTTCCAAAATATTCATAAACCAGGGAAACAGATTCTTGTTCTGCTGCTACCCACAGTTTATGGAACAGATTAGCCATGGTGGTTCGTACCAGACAACCCCTCCCAAGACATCCAGCCAGGCAGTAACACTTGGAACCGCCTTACATTTAATGAATGTTTTGCACAGGGCTCTTTAGGCAAGCTAGACTTTTAAAATTAGACTTTCAGTCCACACAGCAGATTGAATAATTCATTCTGCTACTACATAAATGGCAGTTTACTAATTTCAGTTCCTGAACTTGAGTGTCGTAAAGAACCTTCTGGACCATTTCTCAGCAGTCCCTCCCCACAGAGCTCTGTGGAGGCACAAATATTCCCTTCCCTGGCTCCAGCATCGCAGCCGTTTCTCATATATCTGTGTATTAATATAGACTTACAGAGCACAGGCAGGGACACATCACTGCACACAAACAGCTTGGCATACTGTATGCGGGTGGGGAGTTAAAGTAGCAAAGGGATGGTATGAATATACAATTTGGGTCCTTTTAGGAACATTCCAGGCTAACAGTTTCAGATGTAGAGCCTGGCTGTGATTTTTGTTTAATTTTTTTTCCCACTATTGCCATAATTCTAGAAGCACATAAAAAAATACTAAATTAAAGAAAAATAAAAATCAGAAAGTGATTTTTGTTAAAAAATGGCAACCTGATACTCTTCACTGACACCTCCTACATTCAGTGTAATTTTTCTGAAGCTGTAGAACTTGCAGTGCATGGGCTTTTTCACATTTCCTTCCCACAAAGGACTGCTTCACTCTAAGATCTCCAGTGCTGTGACATGGACTTGCAACTGGGTCACTGGTGAGTCCTCTCTGCACCCAGGACCTCAAGGCAACATGCAATGCAAACTTGATAATTCATGAGCCCCAGATCTGACTTGACTATGGCTCCTGGATCCTTAGCAACAAGGTTAGATCTCCCAGGAACCCCCAGGGGTGAATCCAGCCTGTAAGGAGTTTATAGTCTCACATACATGGTCAGAAGTTTGTAAGGTCAGCTTTTTTCTACTATTTTCATTCTCCTTCCAACATTTGGAATCCCTGGATCCGTCTTCCAGGGTAAATCTGGCAGGAAGATTCACCCTCAGTGGGTATCAGAGGGCCTTCAGACACTAAGACTAGCTGATCCTCCCCTTTAGTAGCAGCAAAATTAGAAATGCAATCTGTAGAAAGCTTCCAGCAGCACGCATTCCCTCAGAACAAATAGCATCTTTCAAAATTTGGATGCAAATTTGTCTTTTTTTCAGATTACTTGAAATAAACAGATTGAAATTGCCTATTTGCAGATTCAGCTGACTGCTCTGCATGCCCTGTCACAAGCTGTGCAGGAGCAGTGAGGTTTTGGTGTGGAACCCTGAGCAGCTCCATGGTGTACGCTCTGGTTCTGTCTCCAGGGTGAGCCTGTGGGGTTCCTTTGGGATAAAAGGATACAAGAAGCAATGCTGGAGGTGCACTGAGCCAGCTCCATCCTCTGATGGGTCCAAAGTGCTGGCTGGGCCTTTGGACAGCTTCAAACCATATGTGTGCTAGTGATATTCAGCCTAGACTAAATTTAGTGCAAAGTAAAGCCCCCAGACCACATGTGGTGCAGATGAGGGGTTTCAGCAGCAAGGCTTTGATCCCCTGGTCTGCTTTTATTGTGCTGAATGGCACACAAATAGAAAAGAATTCTTAGAGTACTACAAATATAGATAAAATCTTAGAGTTTTGAAACTCAGCCTACACTGAAAATGTCCAGGTTTGGCAAATCTGATCATTTGTAATCTGTCAGTCCTTCAAAGCTCATTCATAAAGTGTAACAGAGAGTTCACCTCTTGGAAAAAAAAAGTGATTTTTATAATCCATAGTATAATTTATTTTTTTTTCTGCATGTCAGATGAATAAAAATGGTCATTCTCCTAATGATAGTGTTATCCACTGAGATAAATTAAATCCAGATTCTGTCTAAATTCAGATAAAAACTTTTTAAAAATTTGTCTTTTTTATTTTAATTTCAATTACACTGCTCTCCTATCATCTTGGGTAAAAGTACACATTTATTAATAGAAAATGTTCAGTGTCAAAATCCCTGTGTAGAGTGCCTGATTTCCTATATTCATAAAGACTATATTGGTAAAACTAATTTTGTTTATCATCTTTTGAAGAATCTTGTTATTTATGCCCTGTCCTAGTTACTATTTATTTATAATCACTCTACTTTAAATGTTTTGTTATCCATTTAAGAAGTATAATGCATGAGACTCAAAGTGAAGACTGTTTGAAGGATTAAATTTAAGAAGTTTAAAAGAAGGGAAATGCAAGTACCAAGCCCCACAGCACTTCAGTGCCTGCTCCAAGGCAGTGGCAGTGGCTGACAGATTTGCTAAGAAAATGCCGTGAGGTACCAACTTTCCTCCCTCCTTTCTGTGGGACGTCCCTGGGCTGTTGCTCCCTCACACTCATCCTCTATGGTTTGCACCGACTGTGCCAAGTCATTCTCAGATCGGTGGGATAAGACAAAAAATGTTTAAGTGCTGCCTTAAGACATTTGGCAAGCAAATGAGCCCGATTTGTGAATGAATAAAAAATAGAACTTGAAGATAATTCATCATTTGCAAATTTTTTGTTCGGTCATCGCTGCATATTTCTGAATAGCAAATATTTTTTAAAAGATTCAGAACTCTCAGAAGTTATTCACACCACCCAGAAATCATCCATATTACCAAATAATGTTACTGCAACAACTACTCTACTCACCTGAATTTATCATTACTGCAGTCTGTAGGCATGTGCAGTGGTCATAGCTTTGCAGTGTGGGAACAAGTGCAAACAAATATAACAAGGACAAGGTCAGCTAACAATGTAATAATGTGATTTGGTCTCTGAACTCATAGCAACTTGGATTTCCAGTAGAAGCCCATGCAAAACATAAGATGTCTGTTTTATTGAGTTAAAATATGGGAATAAAAATACCTCACCCATTATATTCCAGGGAAAGATGAGGACAATTAGTCAGGAAAATTTAATCATGATGTTGTGGTCAAAACTAGTGTCATACCAGACTGCATTAACAGAAGCATGCATAGTCTATAAAACAGATGAAATCCTCTTGGTACTCTCTGCAGAACAGCTAAGGCTTCAACCAAACAACCATTCAATTTTGGCTACAGGACTACAAGGAATACAAGTACCAATCACAGATAGCTCAGATGGGAGCAACAGAAATTATGAGAGTTATGACCATGTTGCACAATATTCAACTATTGTCTGACATAAATGGGATTGTTTAATCTGAAAAAAAAAATCTGTTAAGAATTTTTAAATGTCTAAGTGGTTGCTGTGAAAAGAAAGAGAAAAAAATAAATTTCTTTGTGTCCTTGGCAAACACAGCAAAAGGGATGCAAGCTTAAGATCAAACATTCAGGAAAGCTTTCTAGGAACTGTGCAGTTAAAAGTGATAGTCTGGAAATACTGAAGAGTGTGCACCCAGCAACAGTTTGTAAAAACGTGTTAGGCTAGGAGTGACAGGAGAGCGACATCCTGCCTTGGGACAGGCAAATTGGCTGGAGGGCTTCTCCAGAATCACACTACCTGGCTGTGTCTTTCCTTGATCCTTTTCCCTAAGCCCACAGTAACCAGAGTTTGCTGATTCCTCTCTCCAGTGCACCCAGCTGCAGCCCAAAGCGTCCTCACCACAACGGTGCTGGCGTTAGTGCAGCACCACTTACAACATAAGCCACAAGTGCTGCAGAATGAAAATCCTTAGGCACAAGGGTAACAATTTCCAGGATGTTTCCATCATTAGAACTGAAAAGTGTGTGGTTTTAAGTCCTGATCTTTTAGCTTCTGTACCTCATAAACAAACAAGGCTAAAACAAAATTCCCACTTTGCTTCTCTCTTTCGGAAAGGAGCCTTGAAACCTTCACTTGATACTTCAGCTTTCAGGTAGTCTTTGACTGTGCAACTTCTGGCTTGAAAGCTCTGGGAAGAGCACCTGACTTCAAAACAGATTTATTGTCATTCCACTACTGGGTGGAAGTTCAGTGTAGCTGTGCATAACACACAGCACTGAAATCTTTGATCTTTTGTATTTCTGTTCCCATTTACAGTTGTGGAAGTTACACACACAATTCATTTCAGATGCTTATGAAACTGTTTCCTTCAGCCTTCAGGGATGTTATATTTTCCTAATGCAAATGTATTCATTTGTTGTCATATTTCTTGATTTGGAATTGCTTTCCACAGACTGTCTCTGAAAAATAATGAGCACGCACACTTTATTATTAAAATCTCCCATACCCATTACCATTAGCAATGGAACTCAGTGTCAGGGTTTTCTGACCGACAGTAATGTGTGAATTCATAACAAGATGTAGTACAGTCAGATTTTAGCATCCTGTCAAACATGTAAGTACAATTTAATGTATTCAAATCCATGTTTTACAGTGCTCAAGTTTACAAGCTTATTAGCATTGATGGTATGATTATATAAACCTTTTCAGCTATTTGTACTGTAAAATAGTGAGAAAAATTATTTGATAATTAATTATATATTCTTTCAAAAAGCTTTCTGTCTATTTCCATTTTCCTTCTCTTCCTAATTCTGTATAATATTAATTTATTTTTTTCTGTACATTATTATTCTTCAGTTTCTATTATATTATTACTACTGTCACCAGTTACACTGAACAGCTGAACTTGAATATGAAATGACATATTTTTTTCCAAATCAGTAAGAGTGCAACTACAATTAAGTTTCCTTGAAGGAAAAATATGGTCTGTCCACCCCCTTTTTCATGGCTATTCAGGTAGCAAATGTTGACAAGTTTGTTTCTTTTAAATTATATGGGTTTTTTTCTTTTTAATTATGTGTTGCTTCATGAAAACTGGAGGTTTTCCTGTAATTTGTGGAGCTTGTGGCATGTTTTTATTGCCTCAGATATGGATTACTATAATATGCTGCCCTGGTGCTTAGTGTAAGAACATTTGTGAATGGCATTTCTTGTTGAATAAGGATCCTTTCTTATAATATGAGGTTGTACAGGAAAAATATGTTTTACCTCTGCTCCATAATATGCACTGACATCAAGTTGATTTTTGGGTAGAGTTTAAGATGACAGTTGTATTCAGTCTGTTGTATTCAGTCCTAACTATGTGAAATAATTCCATCATTAGTATTGTCACCAATGTACTTGAAATTACATCCTTTAATTTAAATGAGAAATATTCTTCAGTAGGGTCCTGAAGGCTGGAATGACTATATTTGTTTGTTTGTTTGTTTTTTCCTGCATTCTGATAGAGCACTTGTAGGTGCTTCAGAAGCTTTTACATATGTTGGTGGGAAAACAAGTAAGAATGTTGGTCGTTCTGGAAAAGGAGACAGGGGATATTACGTGGTAGTGGAGTCAGGTCCTTCATATATATTTGGACCTGGTGGTGGAGAACTTGGCTTTCCAAAGGCCTGAGTTTGACCTGAGCAGCCTCTGCTACAGCAAATCAGTACATTTCCAGTCCAGGCAAACCTCTCTAAAAAATGGCTTAGAAAGGAAAGATGCTCTGCTATCATGCTTTGTAAGGTCATCCTCTGGTTTGGGATATTTCTTACACCTGGTGATTGATTAGTTCCAAGGTGCTGGGCAATCACATCCCCAGCAAAGAGACAGCAAGAATCAAGATTTCCAGGGTGACCTTTGTTACACTGGGGGGACAGGGAATAGTGCTGTCCCTGCTTCAGCCTGCTCACATCAGACAAGGTTGGTGCTATGTCTCTGTATAAGATTAATACTCTGTGCTTGTGGAACCAGATTGATTGTTTTGATAAACATAGCAAAATCAATCAATCTCTCAATCTCTCTTCCTTGCAGTTTAGATTTATTACACCTAAATAGAAACTAGAATAACTTTTCTCTATTAATGAATGACTAAAACAGGCCTACCTGGACATCCAAAACCTGGAAGATTTAAGACAGAAACTAATTTACAGAGAAACTACCAGGATCTTTTCCCATTCCATGTCTTTCAACAACAGTTAAGATATTTAATTATCTCTGCAGAAAAAGACATTTCTTTGCATTTGTGTGTCCAATAGTTATGAATACACAGAATGCAGGAATTGCAGATAATTTTGAATAATTTGTTATTTTAGAGCAAACTACACTCCCATTTCCAGATGCTACTTAATTTTGGTCACTGAAGCAAGCTCACAGCCACATTTCTTCAAATACTTTGCAGAAGAGTTGGCTAGGAGACCTCATGATAAACGAGCAGATTTTTTTCAGCATATACCCACTGGCTACATCCCCATCCTTGTTGTTTCTCCTCATTTGTCATTCAGAGCAATGTGCTTCAGCACCACTCTGACCAGCAGGTCACTGGGGCAGAATGGATTCCCTGACAAATAATTAGGGCTGGCAGTGCACTGGTCCCATCCTTCCCAGCCTTACAACTGGCACATCTACAGAAGTTGCTGCATGAAGGGGTCATGGAGCTACAGATTTTTTTTCAGGATAAAGTAAGCTAAACAGTAACAACTGAATTTATCAGATCATAAGCAATGAGAATTACCTTATTTTAGGGACTTCTAGCACTTAGAACAGATGGGTTAGTGTGTTGCTCCATTTAATGATTATTTAATATCACCAATGGAAAACTCTACCCACATAATATAAATTAATTCAAAATAATACAGCAAGTACCTATCTGTATAAATAGCAGAAATTCAGTTACATTGATCAATATGAGCAGATCCTAGCTAGAAAAAAAGAAAGTGCAAATACCATGAAAGATCTTTTTGACCTCAGTTGACAATATAGTGATGGAAGTTTATGAAATTGGAAAACTTACTTTTGTCCACAATTATTTTGGAGATCAGGGCCCCCAGAACTATAAAAGAGTTTGCACCAGTTAAGATTCATCCTAGAATAAATGGATGTTTTGTGTTAGCACTGCTCCTCTTCTCTCAGGAGCATCAACTCCATCAACTTGCATGATACTTTTCTGCTTCTCAGAGGTGGAGAAATTAGATGTGAAAAAGACCTTATCGTTCTCTTTATCCACTCCCATGACAATGCAAAGCAGCCCACACAGAATATTTATTAGTGTATTGTCCAGTCTGGTTTTAAATGTCACAACTGATGGAGCTGTTCCTTTCCCTTGGGATATTATCACAAAGCCTAATAGCATCTACTTTCGGGAAGTTTTATTCAGTGTTCAGTCAGAATTTTCCCTTACTCAGCACAATCCAAGTTGTAAAACCTTCTAACAAACAAAACAATCCTTCCACCTCTTTGTAAATGTGAGAAAAATCAGAAGAGGGTAATGAAAATGCTGATGTTTTCTACAAAAATATTTTCTTACTGCTGATTTAGAAGAAAAAATATGTGTGTGTATGAATATACATTTTTATCCCAACCATTGTGAAACCCAAGGGATGTTTGGCAACTGACTGAAGCTAGTCTAAGTTTTAATGACATATATATTCAGAACTACACATAAAACAGGGAAAGGGCTCCAAAATGCTCACTTGTGTAGAAGATGAAGACCACATCTCTTCAGATGCTTAGAATTCAGAAAATTAACGAGCAGTGCAGAGAAGATTTCCTTTGCTTCAAGACTCATCTGGAAATCCGTCACGCTGGCAATCCTTTGGTACATGACAATTTCAGGGTCCTTAGGTCATCACCAGATTCAATATGTGAGAAAAGGCAGGCACGATTTTTTCCTATCTTTTCAATCTTTGTTTAAATTAATTTTCTGCACCAGTTTTATCTCATTTTTCCCTGCCTCAAGTTACTTCCTAGTTTGGTTTCAGTTTTCCTATTTGTGTGATGAACCAGAAGGGAACTATACTCCCTTGGACAAGACTGAAACAGAAGTTGGTGGAAATGAGAACTGGCCTGCTTTATTTTTTTTTTTTTTTAAATGACCCAGCTTAGAGGTTAGGATATGTTTATTCCCAAACAGAATGATGTCAGCAAAATGGGAGGAGTTTTGAAACCTTTTTTATGCTTGCTTACTATTCCCAGGATTTCCTTAAAATCTTTATTCCTCTTTAAAGTGAGATTGAAAAAAAATTTCTTGAAGGAAACTTTTGAGATGCAGATTTTACTGGGTAGATGTGAGAAAAAGCAATATGTTCTATGGAAAACAGGAAGATACCTATTTACAAAACATATTTTCTGTCAAAACTAGATTTTGATGGGAGCGCTTCATTGTTTCATCTTAACCTCCAAACTGTTTTATTTCTGCTTGTGTACTCAAATACTGATGATTTATTTCTGCTACTGTTAGCTGTGAAGAGAAAGGAAACATTGGGAGAATGGGTGGGAGAGGGCACTTTTAATACATTTATATTTATTTTATTTATTTCATTCTATTAGCAATTTAATTAATGCATTTTTGCTTTCGAAAACTTCCCAAAGAACATCAGCTGAGCCTTATGAAGGACTCAGGCTCTCATTTGACTGCACTAAAATTCTGGACTGAGGATTGCCAATACTCATTTTCCCAGCAAATCACATTAACACAAAAATCCCTTTTATAGGAATATTTGCAGTCAGTATTCATACCAGTAAGATGTCTGCAATGTGTATCCAGCAGCAGAAGTTTACCTTCACTACTAGATTAACAGATAGGAAGAGGATGTGAAATTTCAGAAGTGCCAGCACATGAAATCTAGTTTGAATTTTGACTGGAGTACTCTGTTCTCACAAAGAGGGTTAAGTACAGAAGGAGTTGTTTGAAACGAAGCAAGATAAATCATCTTAGGGAGAGGATAGAAATGGCTTGCTGGATTTTTTGAGTCTGTAAAAAGATACTATCCCCTGGAATATGAAACCCTTGAAAGGTTATCTGAATCATAAAAGTTTGTGCATCTCATGTTCAAAGGAATGAAATGTTCTAATAAAAACTGGCACCTCACAGGCGTCACCACCAGCTATCCCCAGGAGCAGCAATGAGCCTCGTCTACAGCTGAAAAGCACAATCTTTTCTTGCAGTGCCCATCTAAATATGTTGTTTGGACAGGTTTGGGGTTTTGTATTGAACACACTTTGAAACCTCTGTGACATGTGATAGCACTTAGCTCAGCAGCAAATTCTCACAGGAAACTTACGTTACGTATTTGACATCCCTAATGTAATTATCAGGCCAAAAAATATACAGGGGAGCAATGAAGCTTGACCACTCAAACATTGCATTTCCAGTGCACGGTGTTTTTCCTGACAGAGCCAAGGAGGGAGAGGAAATTCAGGGAGTGCTGAGCTGAATTTCAGAAGCAGATTCAGATTAATGGCAGATCAAGGTTGGTTAATAGTGAGCTGCAACCTCTGCTTGGCTGCTGGTCTGACTGAGGCTACAGCATGAGAGTTTCCAGCAGGGCTGATGGCAATTTCTATTGTTAATTTATGATTGCCAGGGACCTTTTGTTATGGCCACGCGTTGTGGGGGTTTTTATTTGGGGTTTTTTTGGGGTTTTTTTTGCGTGTGTAAAATCCAGGAAGCACAAGCAAGTGCGTACTTTGAAAAATCGCTGCAAGCAGGCTAAACTGGACAGAGGATGTACCTAATAATCACCAGCCCTGACTGAAAGGAGAAAAAGGAAGAATATCATTGTGGCTTTTAAATATGACTATCAGGAGTGAAACTCTCCAGCTAGACCAGATAAAACCAGAAACAAAAGGGAACTGGAGTTACACTAGCAGCAGCTTAATAGCTGCAATTATCAGCTGGGCTCTCAGTTGGAGTTACCACCCATCAGAGCCCGAGGTGAAAAATGTCAGGGGGATGGAGTGAAAGGCCTGCCTGAAAATGCAAAACCGCAGAGCATTCACTTGCTAAAAGACTTGGATGAGCTACTCGTTCTGGTCTTTGTGCTCTTTCAAATACAGCCATCTAGTTGTCTTGGAGACAAGCACGTGGGGGAAAAAAAAAGCCACTCAATATTCCTATCCCTGACTATAATCCCCTGTTATGGATCAACTAAGTAATAGTCTAAATACAAAATGTATAAAATATTAACCTGACAAACTGCTCTGCTTAAGTCAATGACATATGGATAGAAGATGTGGGTAACAAGAGGTTTATTAAAATGCTCCGGTTCAGCTGCAGCAGGAGTGACAGAATAAAAGCATGACTTGTAAAACAGAAAGGGTAGGGAGATATTAACACTGAAGTGCAGATGAGCAAATTTTCCTGGAAATCTCAGAGAAGCAAACAGCAAATGAGGTTGATTAAAATTACTATAATTGTGGTGACAAGTTGTACACTACTCGAACACCCTGCTGTACATAGTTCCAGATGCTAATTTGGGCTCTAATTTGCCCGTCCTTGAAGACTGTGATAAAACTCTCCTTGACTTCAAAGAGGAGCAGAAGCAGACTCTTCAATTCATAGGAAAGAAATAAATGTCTGGCTTTAACACATAAGATCAGTGGCCCTAATATATATCTTGAAGGCATCCCTAGATTTAATTGATGATAACTTCATATTGATTGCTTTTAAGTTCTTTAAATAGACTGAAAAACTTAACTTACTTCCTGTTTGTATATGGTACATTTGAATCTGTGTAACTGAATAACACCAAGCCTTTGTATAACACTCTTCAGGAGCATTCAGGAGTAGGATCTGCATTTTCACAGGTAGTGACTCTGGAAAGCTCATCTCTAGCACAGAGCTCTGCTTCAGATATGTAAAAGGGAATTGCTCTCACACTGAGCTCTCACCTTTTGGAAAACAGTCCTTCTAAAAGGTTTTAAAACAAAGCACTTAGAAGTCATCCAGAACCATTAATCACTTTTAAAATTCTTGGCTAATGCATTTGTTTTACCAATAGGCACCAATGATGTCAGGCTGTGTCTATGTTAATATACTTCTATTTAATTCTGAGACAGTCACTCTATGTTTCCCAACTGTAAGGGGATGTACCTCAACCTCCCTGAAGAGGACAAACAAGCTTTAACATTTGAATAACAGAGGTAGAATTAACTGAGATGCTTTGCCCCTAGCTCGTTCTATTAGAATTTTTGTTACCATCAACTACCAGGATATTTTTCTTCTTTATATCCTCCTCCCACAGAAATTGTGTGCATTGCCCAGCCTTCTAGAGTGTGCTTAAACCTCCTGTTCATAGTCTGTAAACTGTCAAAGTTATTTTAAAGCCCCCCAAACAATTAAGCTAAGTATTTGCTAGGATGTTTTGTTATCATCTGCCATCAAAAATGATTACACTAGTTACAAAAGTTTGCACTGTCAAAGCTCTGCTGAAATGGAAGAAAGGAAGCTGCAGTCAGGTTAGTGCTGGTGGATGGCATTTGTGCCTCATCTATTCACTGCATGCAGTGCTTTGAAATGAGTGCTCTTCTCTGAGATGCCAGGGTGTACTGGGCTGTGTTTATCTCAGTTTAGTGGAGATGCAGAATTCTGCTATTTTCTTTGGGTGAGCCATGAATGACATAAGCAACCTTAATCATGTAGAAAGACTAACAAAATCCTGCCTTCAGCAAGGCCTATGAAATTTGAAGGCTATGAAAATATGCATACAATGACTGTGATTTCAAAAAGAGCCTGACTGCTAGTGAAAAATAGTCCTGAACGCATTAGAAGGGATATTCAAGCTTGTGGTTAGGTTGATGCCAGATGTTGATGCAGAGGAAAGGGAAGCTGAGGAAATTTAGGAAGAATAGGTACATGAACCCTTAGGATATTGGGTTACCAGCCAGCTGGGAGACACCTGGAAAGCAGCTATTTAAGTCCGTTTGAAGTAAGGGTCTCTTGTAGAGAGATTGGCCAAAGGGTCTGCAGAGCACGGGAGACCCTTCTGCTCCTTCCGATGCCTCCTACCTCCCTCAGCCCGCAAGGGGTAACTCCCAGCTCCCCACAGCCCTGGCAAAGGGCCGGGCAGGGAGCTGACTCTGCTGCCAGCGGCACCTCCTGCCTGCCCAGGGCTGGGGAAGGGCCCCAGGAGGTGCCCACGAGGCACTGGCACAGAGCGCTGGGCGGACAGAAAGAGCAAAGGTGATGTCATCGACAGAAAAAACTCTTTTCTTTTCTTTTCTTTTCTTTTCTTTTCTTTTCTTTTCTTTTCTTTTCTTTTCTTTTCTTTTCTTTTCTTTTCTTTTCTTTTCTTTTCTTTTCTTTTCTTTTCTTTTCTTTTCTTTTCTTTTCTTTTCTTTTCTTTTCTTTTCTTCTTTTTTTCTTTCTTTTTTTTATTAGTTTTACTTTTTGTCATTTTTGTATTTTCTTTACATTAACAAGAAATTCCTGATTAGTTGGCGTTTATTTCTGTAATTACTTCAAATGTAATTTCATTCACCTATATCCAAAAGACTGCTGACAATTTTATAGATTCCTTTTTTTTCAAGGTCAGAAAACACATCTGCATACATACATAAATACATAGAGAAATAGGTAAAATTTGGTTTATTTCTACTCGTACTATTTATATAAAATGTATAATTAAATCATTCTAATCTCCAGTTGCCTGAATTGCAATCTTGCTTAAGAATATAATCTTTCATTAAATATGTATGATATAGATTATATATAACATTATATGCTTTATATCTCTCTAATTTTTTTTCAGATTTGCATAGAAAACACTGAAAATGGAAAGGGAATACATTTCAAGGGCTATAAAAGTGAGAGGACAAATAAAAAAAATCTGTCTTATTTGCAGAGTTCACCCAAATTCTGTGGCCTTAAACCAAATCAGTATTTAAGTAGAATTTATTTTATCTCTACCACTGATATCCATGAAGCATAGGAAAGCCTGTCGCTTTTTGGAGACTGCCTCTCCAGGGAACTCATTTTGATCACAGGCTTTTCCTGCCTCAGTTCTTCCCCTCTGAAATGGGGATAACCATTTTCTCTCTGCCTGTCATGAGATTCTCTGAGGAAATGTGCATTCAAGGATATTTGGATATTAGAATAAGGAATCTGTATAAACATTTCAGAGGGAGGTAAACAGAACAATACAAAGCTGAAGTGCATTAATTGATTACTTTCTGCTTTGCTTTATATCTTTACCTTTTTGTGTGTCTGCCTCTTGCCTTTGTCTGTAATTTTGCTGAAGGGATATGTTTCTAATTAACGAGGAGCTGAGTTTTCTGATTGTGGCTCAGCATTTGTTGCACTTACTATTGTTCAGAAGCACACTACTTTTTTTTTTGGGAAAAGTCTAATTCAGAGTTTAAATAGCCAGTTCAGATAGACTTTATTTTAGCTGAACTCATCTTGGTCACTTATTCATGCAAATATCTTGCCATGTGCCAAGCAAAGCACCCCAATTACCAGATGACACAGTGGGGTGGAGAACTCTTCCACTACTTAGCTCAGCTTGTGGAGGAGGATGTTCAGACACCCACTGTCTCTTCTTCTCCCTTCCTTGTTGTTACTTATCTTCCTCAAAGGCATATGCTTTCAAAGGTAACAGGAGATACAATTTGTTTTGCTAAACAGGCTTTGTTTTTGAAAGGTTCTGCACTTTCTTTAAATGCCTTCCTTAACCTGGACAATTAGCACATGACTGAGCAGTGCACAACACCATGCTTAAACCCTTCTTCTTCCTTCAAGAGCCTTCACAAACTTCCTTGCCTTACACTCCAAATATATCTTCTGTCACAAACCTATGCCTGTGTCCCAAAAAGGGCCTCCATATGTGGAGTCTCCAAGCTTGGCAATGGACATTTATGGTGTTTTTGAGATAGCACCACATTTTGATAGTAAGTGCAACAAAACAATTTTTAATTCTTTTTTTTTCTGATGGATATTTTGTGTAGGTAATAGAAACTGTGAAGCATTTCATTCTCTACAGGAAATATTAAAAAAAAACAAACATTCTCTGGCTGATTATATCTGCTTTCCGTAACCCTTCCTGACGTACACGAAAGGAAGATGTGGCTCTGGTGTAAAGTGATCCAGTTTCCAAAAAGAGCTCTCGGATATTAGTGCATTTTAACACTGTCTAATGGGTTTATAATTCTATTCAGCATTTTAACTGGAAAGCAGGAATAGGAAGTAGGTGGGAAAATATGCCCATGTAGCCCTCCCTCTTATTGATCATTCTGCACCAAACACCAGAAAGATGAGCTGAGGGGTGGGGCATCTGGCGTCAGTGGACAGGTAGGAGACACCAGCACATTAGTGATCATTTAAAACTTGTGTTTTGAAATGAAAACAGCTGTGAATCCTCTGAAAAGACTGAATATTTTAACACACATATTCTGCTCATAAAAATGCACTCTCTTGCCAGTGCTGTCATTTTATCTACATTAACAAAAAACATTATGAATACAAGTTAAACTGGCTATTGCAATAAATGAAAATGGCAATTCCATTTACTTAATTGGAAGGTATCCAATATCTTTTTATTCTTACAATGAAACAGCTGGGATAGTGAAAAGTAACAACTATTCTGTAATAGCTGCTACATGATATCATTGCTTTCTTAGGAAGAAGACAGAGGTTCACCTGGCAGAGAAGACATGACTAAAATACACATCATTAAAATATTAAATAAAAATCAATAAAATATTTTGTCAA
Organism: Notiomystis cincta; assembly: GCA_013398075.1. Classification (NCBI taxonomy): domain Eukaryota; kingdom Metazoa; phylum Chordata; class Aves; order Passeriformes; family Notiomystidae; genus Notiomystis; species Notiomystis cincta. Next base: position 111,027 of record VZRX01015412.1, on the reverse strand, counting down.
TCCTACTCTTTGGGGAGTTACCCAGTTTTCTGGGTAACAGAGTCATTATTTAAAATTCACTTCGAGATCCATTCTGTTGCTGATAGTCCCGATGAAAACTCTCTGTTCCATGGAGAGCCTCTCAGGTAGAGCCTGGGGTCTTTAATCTTTTCACTTTTCATACTGCTTCATTATTCATTATAAAAAAAAAAAAAAAGCCTTATTGATAAAAGAAGTTATTTGATGGGTAAAATATTACCCAAATTAATGAGTAGTGCATTAGAATTTGTTCATATTGGTTAACCTTTTTGTGTGTTCAGTACCCCAGTTTCATGGGCCTGCTTCTGGGATAGCTAGAATCATTTTTAGCAAGATGCCAACGAAGGATGAATACCAAAGCCCACACAATTAAAGATACTGGTGTGCAGATAAATGAATGTACTTTCATTTTCTTCTTGATATCATATCCCTCATCAAATCCTTGAAGATGGAAGGATTAACGGGTTATAGAGGAGATCTGGAGTACAGACTAAAAAAAATACTGGAAGTTTTTTCTCTGAAGATTTGTGGCATCTTGCACAGCTGCTGAAATATCAACCATGGCCTTTTCCATTCTCATCACATCCATTTCTTGATTTGGAAGCTCTTTGGAAGAGGGACGGTGCCTTTGTGGGGCTCTGCCCTAAGGAGAGTCTGGCCAAAGCATTTGTGTATCCCCATAAGTAACATCATTGATAGCATTAGGTAATGTCATAATGCTTTCTAAATACCCAGCCAGACTCAGCCCTGCATCACCATCTGATAATACATTTCTGATGATGTCAGAGTAGTTTGACTGTTCTCTGGAAATGTTTATTATTCACGCTGGCATATTTTTGGTCCACCTGTAGAAACTCAGGCACATGTGTATTAATAATATAATGAGAAGTGATATTTTAAATAAATTCATAACTTCTAAGACTAAAGGGATTGTAAAACTATAAGGTTATATTTCCTAAGCATTAAAAGTTATAAAGGTTTTCCCACAAAATTTTCTTTGCTGGGAAGCATAATTTTCAGACTTTATTTTTTTCATGCCACA
>VZRX01015412.1:60594-99493 GCA_013398075.1 Notiomystis cincta | reverse complement strand
GAGGGGGGGGGGAGGAGGGAGGAGGAGGAGGGAGGAGGGAGGAGGCTGCTCCTGCACCAGCCGCTGTCATTCAGGTTGTCTGAGTGTTTGTGTTTGCATGCAGCAGGGCAAAATTGATTGCACACTTTGAGCCTGGGCAGTGCCCTGTGTGATGTGTCAGAGGAGAATGAGGGTCACTACCTGCTCACATCTGGACAGAGCACAGGGAGCAGAGAAGGAAGGCAAAAGGCCACAGAGTTATTAACATACAAATAGCATCCATGCTTCATGTGCAATTCACACCAAAGCCACACACCGTTCTGATGTTATACCAGCAGGCACCCAGTGCAGCATTGATGTAACCCTGAGCTTTAAAAGAGTTTTGGTTTGCCCAGCTCAGTGACACAGACCTCTGCACTCCAGGAAATAGCCTCAGAGGGAGGCATGAGGTCTTCATGCAGGTTACCAAGCTTCAGCCCAGGAAAATTAGTGGTGATTCCCATACCTTGATTACTTATCTTTTTATTAGTACAGAGAATAAATAGTTTTCCTGTATATGCTATTAAGGCACTGCCTGTTTCATCCTCAACACTAAAGTCTTTCAGCACACTCTGCCTCTATGTGCAGTGATTGTGCAGTGTTCATATATAGGGGTAAATCTTTTGGATCAACTCTGGCAGTATTTCTGTCCCCCAAGTCACACAATGAAGAGGTACCAGAATGAATTTAGAACATCTTGCATGAAAGTGCACATGTGTAGGGGATGTCACTTGACCATGGGATATGTTGCTTTTCAGAACTGGGAAGAGTTCCTGCCCCAAAGAAGTGACATCTAGACAAAAATATAATAACACACCCAAGTTACGGTCATTTTCAAAAAGGAGGAACTGACATCAGACTTGATTTCCAAGATGTCTTTGGCACAAACATTTATCTGTCAGCAGGAAGGATCCATGGCTCTACCAGGAACCCACACAAAATATACAGACCTGTGTTAATTTCCATCTTCTTCTTTAAAGAAGGTATTCTAAATTTGCAGACCTTATTAGATCATCTATAGAAATTGTTCCATACCAGAATGAAATGATTTAAAATTTTCTCTAAATCAGATGTTTTCTGGAAGTTTTGGCAATTGCAGTGACTGGTACCCAAGTCAGAGATCTGAGCACATGGAGAGCCTGATGTGACCACTGGAAGAGACATTGGGCTGTTTGCTCTAAGTCCAGACATGCAATTGCTGCTCAGGGAAACATTCAGAAACTGGATATAAACTACTAGACCCAGGAGCACTATCAGGAGTGGCAGCTGAAAAGCATCCTACTCGTCTAGGACACCCAGCTGCACGTTTAGTGGGCTGGAGAGAAGGCTGTACTGAGAGCAGTTCCTGAGGTTGCAGCCATGCCGGTAAGGGTGTGATTACCAGAGGGTGCTGCAGTTTGTACAGCGAGCAGCTCTTGGGCACAGCGGGGAGTGAATTCACTTCAGCGGGTCCGCAAAGGCAACAGCCTGGCTCGTGGTGAGGAGAGTGGAGAGTGCCCTGGCATCCCTGTGGGGTGATGTACTGGGCGGCACCTCTGTGCTGTTCCAATGCAAGAGCAAGGTAGAAAATAAGGCAAGGCTTAATAAGGCTTAATAAGACTTTTCTTTCTGTTCCTCCGCAGCGAGCAGGCAAGGCTGCCTTCCCCAGCATCGCTGCCTTCTCGCAGGGCTGGCCGCTCCGGGGAGCGCAGCCTTTCACACGCTGGCCACGGGCAGCTCGGCCCCCGCCGCCCGCGCCCTGCCGCGATCAGGCGAGCGGGCTGGGCTCGGCCGCCTCCTGCCATTTGCTGCAAGCATCGCTCGGCGCGGGGAGGAGAGCGCGCTGGGACCGGGAGACTTTCCCTTCTGGGGCTGACAGCCCTGACAGCCTGGCCCTGTACTTACAGAAACACAAGGCACGCAATTGTGTGCCATTTTGATGTTTCTGAATAACATCTCTCTGGAGATGAAATAGCAATCATCACCAGAGCTACAGATTAGCAACTGATAGAAAAAATAGGCATATCATTAAGCTTGCACGCGTCCTTGTTATCTCACCACTTCTCATTCAATCCTTGTCTGCAAACAGAAGAAGGGAATCCCTGCACGGCTGCACTGCTGGGTTTGCATATAATCAGGTGTCGAAGCCTGCCTTGCTTAGACCTTTTGTTCAGCTGCGATCCCTACTGGATTTTTTTCCCTAAGATTTGTGCTTTCACCTCTGGATAATAACATAACAAATAGCTCTTTGTCTCTTTAGGTTTGTTCATATAACTTGTTAATATATTGACAATGTAATAAAAAGAATACAAAGAATCTTCTTGTTTTCCCCACCTACAGCAAGAAGGGTGACAATTATTTCTGATGTTAAGCAGGATCTAAGACTCCAGTAGATAAATGTGAAAAAAATGAATTTTTGAAATTCAATTGTAGAAACTAAATAAATATCAGTTAAGACTTATGAGGATTTATTTCATGTTTAGTAAGGCCCTTGTTGTTAAGGCATTTATCAGGCAGTATAGCAGTTAAAATTAATATTTTTTAAGATTTTTCAATTGCAGCAGTGTTGGCATTTTGAAAAACAAAAGAAAACCTAATTGACTTCCAATAAGTTTTTCACTGGAGCGTGATTGTAAAAATAGGATATTTTAATGTTTCAAACACTTTTATTGAAAATGTTGATGTTAAATATGATTTTGAAGTTTATTTTGTGAGGGAGGAATGTCAGTCTGGATTCTGGGGATGCTTATATTCTTTAAGTCTCTCAGGATCATATTGTGCTGCTAACCAAAATCCCAGGCCCTTTTTGCTGCCCTAGTATTTTCTCACAGGGAGTGCAGAATCCTGTCTCCCTGGTAGGATATGAGGCTTCAGTGCAGCACAGGATGTCCCTTCTGCCATCTGAAGAAGAAACTCTCTCTCCCCTTCTCTGTTTCAGTCATAGCCTAGCCTGGCCCAAGGTTTGCCTGAATCTTTCCTTCTCATACCTTTGCTGTGCTTCTCACTCTAACACATAGGTACTCCCACTCCATCATGCTCAGGGAAGCTGTCTTTCCAAATAGGTCAAATTTCTAAGTATATTCATGTATGCCTTTAAATTCTGGGGGTGATGTACACTTGTATTTTTGTCTCAAAAGTTACTGGGGCTTCTCAGAAGGAGCCTAAATTAGCAACAACTGTTAATCTCATCAATTCCAACCTACCTCAGTGTGGTACCTGGGAGGGAAAAGTTCTGTGAAACTGTCTAGAAAAATATCCATGTTAAAAAACAAAAGGGAAAAAAAAAGGAAAAAAAAAAAGTCAGCAGCTAGGCTTAATAAATCAAAGGCAATTTTGCTGACATGTAATAGTTCATATTTCTTTTTAATGAGGGAATATGGAATTTGGTTGTGTGGAAATCTGTTGCTGATTCTACCGTGGACTAATGATCCAGGACAGTTTTAACAACCTCTAAAAATGCTAAATAATATTTATTTTTAATATTTGGGTTCACTGATACCAGTGGGAAGTCTGGTGTTGAGTTTGTGGGGTTAAAACTGAGTCCTTTTGTTGCTTTGGTGGTTGAGGACAAGAAGAGAATTTAGACAGTAATTGGTTCTCTATTGTGTGAAGCAGGTGAAGAGCTTAAGGGACTCATCAGCTCCTGGGTTTAGTGCTGTGAAGAGGAACTTCTGAAATGCCAACCTTTTTGTTTTCCCTCCCAGACACAATTTTTCATGAGGCAAGACTATTATTGGAGGCAAATTCCATGGAAGTCAGCTTGTACAACTGATGTTTGTACATCAAACTTGTTTAAAAAAATGATCAGGGGATGAAGAATGCTATGTGTATTACCTCGATGCCCCATGTAATTTTTAAATATCCAGGATTGGATATGGCCTTGGCCTTGAAAATTCTGTATTTCTTTCACACCATTTTACCTATTACTAATTTTTTAGTCTCTTAACTAATCCACAACTTTTATTTTTAGAGAATTCACTTCAGGAAGAGAGTTCACCTTAAAAAATACATATTACACCCCTAAGTGTTGTACAAGCTAAATTCACTTTTTTTATTATATTGACATAATTCAAAGGGAATCAACTCAACAATTTGCCAGTTTAGCATTCACATGCCAATCCTTTCATTACAGATCTAGTTCATCATTGCTGGTTATTATTAAATTAGATACTTCACAGATAAGTCTGTAGATTCTGACAAAATGAAAAAAAAAACCTAAAAAACCAAACCACACGTTTTTGGATGATATGAATATTATGTGGAGGCCAAACAAATTATTGCTAATGCAGGCAATTTTAAAGTTAGTTGCATATTTCATCATTCTGAATAAACCTATTTTTATATTTTCAAAATTTAGAGAGTTTCTCTGAAGTGTTTAGAAGAAAACAGAAATGTTTAAAATAATTAAACAAGTCAAGTGGGCTTGACTTGTTCCTATAAACTTTAATTAGAGACAGATTTTTATTGGTGAGTCTTGGGCTGGTTTCTTTTTTCTTTGGGGGTTTGTTTTGTTTGGGTTTTTTTGTACGATTGTTTTTGTTTTGTTTTGTGTTTTTTGTTGGCTTTTTTTAGGAAACAATGAATTATTTGAAACTTCATCTGGAAATGCCTTATCTCACTTGTCATTTGGCATGAATTCATTTAAATATCTTCAGCTGGAGAAAGCCCCCAACCAACCAAATCCGGGATAATGATCCACAAACCTGGTGACCCCTGATTGTTTCCAGTTGACAAGGAGCTCTGGGATCTGCAGGGTTCGAGGTGGCTCGGAGGAGAGGCACAGCCTCTGTCTGTCTGCAGGGTGGGCTGAAGGGAGCTGTTTGCAGCGATGCTGCTCCGTGATGCACAGGCAGGGATCCGCAGGGTCAGGGCCCCTCCACCTGCCAGGTGCCCCTCAGGGCCTGATGCAGCTCCCAGATATGGTGAGGGCTTCCTCTCTCTCTTCTGCTGGTGCTGGTCCAGGCTCCCAGGCAGCACTTAGATATTTCCCAAGAAACACATGTCTCCTCTGAGAGCCAAAGTTGCACAGTCACTTTCCCAGACCTTGGGGGGGCCAGGAACTGGGCTCCTGTCACCTTTTTGAGAGAAAGCACCTGCTATTTCTGATTACTATGTAAGCTCTCAGAGCTATGCCTTATTTAATTAATTTTGGCAGCTAACAGAAATGACCAAATTAAAAAAAAGGGGAAATCAACACATCGTTTCTGCAAATCTATTGACTGATTACCCTGAATAAATAAGTTGCAAAATGAGTTTCAGCTTCAGGGAGGACATGTTAGCTGTCTTTTACACTTCATGATTCAAACTGAAACTCAAGTTGTGATGTACGAATTTCTGTTTGAAGCAGAGAGTAGCATTTTGTCTTTTTATTTGATTGTAATCCTTCTGAACACAAACCAAAGTTGCTCATAGGTGTGGTGTTTCCCTTCTTGGAATCACTCAAAGTGATACTGGACGTGGTCCTAAGCCAGCTGCCCCAAAGACCCTGCTAGACAATCTCCATGGGTCCCTTCCAGTCTGAACTGCTCTATGATTCAGGGAGTGCCCTGCTTAGCACTGGTTTAGTTGCAAGGTGGTATTAGGTCAAAGGCTGGACTTGATGATCTAGAAGGTCTTTTCCAAACTTAGTGATTCTGTGGTTCTATGCTTAAGAAGAGAAAAAATAATTTCAATGACAGTTGTTTAAAACACTAAAATGAAAGACCCTTAGTGCATTTTTGATATGACAGTTACTGGAGTGAGAAGCAGTTGCTGGGCCAGACTTTGAAATATTTAGTATTACAAATATAAAATAGAGAGCTATTTTCTGACTCAGAGCTATCCTGTGCCCTGCAAGTGTATGTAGAAGAATTCAGTGATGATTTCTCTACATGCTACTGCCAAATAAACCTCTTTATCAAGCAGTTTCTTCAGACATGTTTTCTTGTTGTTATTAATAGCATGTGGCTATTAAGTGCATGAAGAATTTAATGTTCTAATTGAACCCAGAGTGCACTGAGGTCACAAGTGGATTTCAGCAGTTTTGTAATGTCTTATCACATTGTTAATTCCCTGCTATTAATGGTAACCTTGTGCACTAAGTCCCAATATGATCTTGCATGGTTTGTTCAGCGTTTGTAAAACATAATAAATGCAAGTGGGTGCTTGGCAGGGAGAGATCTATCAACAATGCAGTGTTATTGACTTGTTATATCATATAACATTTCCCTTTTCATAAAGAGGCTTTGGGGCTTGTGATTCACAAGTTTTTGTACCTCTTTTTTTTCTTCCCTCCAGTTTTATCAGTAAAAAAGTTAACACAGAAGAATATGATCTGTCATTTTTGATACTTGGCTTTATGTCTTGCTAGAATGACTCCACTACAACTCAATTCAAATGTTTGATTTGTTCCTTTCAAATTTTGCATGAAGATGCAGTCAACTTGAGGGTAAGAAGTTATTACCAAGAAACTATAACTCATTGAGAGGTGTATTTTTATGCAAAATAAGTAATTCTAATAAGGTAAGATTCCTTTATCTCAGCTCAAGCATCAGAAAATTGGTTGCATGCAGTTCTTGTATTGCTACTGGACAGAAACAAGTGCCTATTTCAGGTCATATTAGGTATCTAAGGTGACCAAAAGTAGTTCTGGAGATGCTTCTTCCTCTCTAATGACCTAAAAAACAGCAGCTTGGGCAAGGAAACTACTTTTAAGCATGTTAAGTTGAATGAGGTAAAACCCATCCCTGGAGATTAAAACAATGATTTTTGTTCTTGTTGGAATTTCTTCCCAAAATAAGCCCTGCTTCATGATTTTTAGTCCAATTATAGAATCATAGAAAAATCTAAACTGGAAGGAGCCTCTGAATATCAGCTGGTTCAATACTCTTCTCACATCAAGACATGCAATTGAAAGCAAATGGTATACAGGTTTTAATCTGGTAAGTACCTATTATCCTGTTCTTTCATTGAATATATGTGCTTATCCAATTTTAGGTTTCTTCATATTCATGGCTTTTATGGTTTTAAAAATTCCTTGTGCATTTTTTATGGCTAGAGGCAGATATAAGTCAGATTTATACTGTATACTGTATACTGCTTTATACTGTACTTGGTTTTTTGAACAGGATGCTTTTAAAATTGATATAGGCAATGGATGATGTAAAGGGAAAAGGACAAACAGAGGAAAGTTTACACCTCAGGCTCTTAACCCTGGATTATTCCAGTTGCTGTTAGCATGAACACTGCTTTAGTAACAAGCACATCAGAGGTACACCAAACTAACCCACAAGTATTCATTACATATCAAGCCAGCAGTTCCCTTGGAGACCTTTTGCTCAAACTTGAAGAAAATTCTAATATTCTTTGCTGGTGGAACTAAAACATGCCCTAAACCTAAGCAACATAGTGACAAGCAGTAAAGAAGAGAGACACACTTAATCTGGTCCATACATGGGATCAGCCTGGTTATAGTTATGAAGATTATGAGGTGGTATTTCTAGGATAACAAATGTTAGAGCAGGAAAGAAAGGATATTTTCAAATCCAATGGCTAAATGCTCTAAGCTTAGTCACAGGAACACACAAGGACAACCAATGTCACTAATATGTTTTTATTTTTAATAGAATTTTGATGTTCTGCAATGGGTGAGAGTTCCACATTGGGTGACTGCAATGCAACAGTTCTGATTCCTGCCCTGAAGTGCTTACAGGGGATGGAGCAGCTACACACTGTGCTAGTGCCAGTCTTCCTAAAGGCAAAACCTGTTTTCCTTTCTGTTCTGAGAACACCCAGGAATTGTATTCTGTGCTTGAGAACCTTGGAGCTGAAGCGCTGGAGGGCAGGACAGCAGAACTGAACTGGAAAAAAACCCTGGGGATATAGACAAAATGGAGGTTGTGAAAGCCAAATTCTGAGGAAGAGGTTGGCAGAGGAGAAGGACTGTGGTCTCCACCTTGCCATACATTACAATATCTGCATGTCAGAGTGGAACACCTGCACCTCCAAAAGTGTTCTGGTCCTCGAGCAGAGCAGGAAGAGTTGGTCCCAGCTCGGGAATTTTTCTTTTCAGAGGGATATGAGTGCAACAAATACTTCATAGTGTGTAACTCCAAAGTGAAGATGAGTTCTATGAATTTAATCCATTTGAGACCCTGGGAATGCATAAAAGCAAAAGATTTGCTGTTAAACAGCTTGTTCAAGGATATCATTTTATCCATTTCCAGGAGAATCAAATGAAAACAAAAGAAGGATTTCACCCATACAGAAATACACACTTGTAAGGAGACTGGGGAGAATATTTTGCCTTAAATTATCAGTTGAAAAATCAGTTGAAAGGTATGAATTGCCATAGAGTTAGCCATTTAGCTTCTTTTTGGCATAGTGAAATTGTGATTTCCTATGGATAATGCCAGCTAGAGAGGTAATTATCTGAGTTAAACATCATCTAATGAAAGCTCTTGGTAGGATAGGAATACTGATGGTGGTATGAAAAACTGGCTTTCTTTTCCCTATATGATTTCTTAGATTAATGCTTCAGTCCTGCAGAGTGCACATACCCACCCCTCCCGTCCTCACACCTCGCAGCTTCAAGGACACATGAATGCTGCATCTGGATCTTGAAATGACCTAATGATAAAAATAAGCTGCATGCTGGTAACCAATCTGCATTTTATTCTCTTTTCCAATGTTTACATTATTAAAAAATACCCTAAAACCCAACATATAAACCAAACTGAAAATAACACTTATATTTCTGTGCACCTGGAGATGTAATTCAGCATGGGCCAGGCTTTTCCTGCCTGGGTGTTCAGCAGCAGGATACTCTATAGAAACTCTCACTTTTGTGGAACTGCCACAAAGAGAGGGAGATTGGGCTAAGCAATTTTCATTCTTAAACCATTCTCGCTAAAGTCAGCAGCAATCAAATACTTATCATGATATTGACCTACTTGTGAAGTGCTTTGGGATATGTATTGTTATTTAAATGCTGTGTTGTTATTATTTTATTTTTATTTCACTTTAATTGCATTCTGTTATGTGCAAAACTTTTAAATCTTCTATCTCTCCAATCTAACATCTCCCTGCATGTTCTCTGTAGAACAGCACTTGATTTTTGTAAAGGCAGGGTAAAATATTTTCAGTCACTTCTGAATCAGAAGATAAAAAAATGTACTTACACTAAACCAAAGTCTCTTTTCTTCCCCATTGTTAAAGCTGACTGTGATCATATGGATTGAAAGGAGACAGAGCAAAAACCTGTGAAAATTGACTTGGGAATAATTCCTATTATGATGAAACACCTTTGCTTGAGCTCGGCAAGGGGAAAACAAGGTTATAGGTGCTCAATCACATCAGCTAAAATCTGAGTGAATCCCTTCAACACACTTACTGTGCCCTACATGATAATCAGGGTTAGCTGGTTTTCATTAATTAGGGGTTTGGGCAAGGACTGGGGTTTGTTCTTGGAACAATTTGTGCAAAAGACAGTCAATGACTCGTATTCATAATTCTCCAAGGCCTGAAGCCCTGTCTAAACATAGAGTTTGTATTGCATTAAATGTTCAGGTTCATTTAAAGTAGTAAAACTGCAAGTCACATCCCATCTTCCCCTTTTCAAGCCCAGCTATAGTGATATAAAGTGATTATACCAGGGTAGTTGATTCCAGTGCAGAAAGGGAAATGAACAAGCTATACTGGTATTAACATGCAAAAAATGGCACAAGTCTACCTACACCAAGGGTTCAAATGGCCTGTTCATAATGTTTAAAAATAAATCACATTCTTAACTGAAGCAGTTGAACTGATAGGGGAGCAGTTTTGATAGGAAATCTATTTTAGGCTCAGCTTTCTTTCCCTGAATGCCACCACTAGCAGCAGCAAAGGACCATAGAGGGGATCAAACACAGGACTATTTCAATGCCATTAGCACTCCTGGTGAACACTTCACTGATTTTAAACTTAGAACACATTTTGAGAAGGTTTAACCAAAACAAAAAGATATTTTTCTCTCTTCCTGACCATCCAAAGAGCAAAGGTAGGCTACTAGTGCTGCCTTTAAGAGCAGAAACAATTATTCTCTTTTTTTATTATTTTTCCCAGAGCTTCTGTGGATGCAGTATTTAACTTACTGACCCATTTCAGTCACCTCAAGACAAGTTCAATATTATGAGGGGTTGTGATCATTTCTCAGCACACAAGGTACCACTGTAAATTTTTGGAAATCACATTGCCACTGATCCTTGAAACACCTAAAGAATGTGTATTACATTTACTGTTTTGATAGATTATGACCAGCCAACATGACCTTCTGCACACCACAGGTCAGAGAATTTCACCCTTGTCAGGTACTTTTCTCATTCAGCACTTTCTTCTTCATTAGAGAGCATTGCGAAACACCAACTTAGTTCCAGAAAAGCGATATCCCAACAGTCAGGTCTGAGGTAAGCCAACAGCAAAAGCACCATAATTTTTTTTTCTTTTGCAAATTCTAATTGCAGCTGATTAATAAAAAATCTGTTATGTTTCCATATTTACTTCTCTAAAATTTTAATCATTTTTTTTAGCCTCTGCACTGTGGTGAAAGACTAATTTATGTGTGTATTATCAGAAATTGGCACCAGAAAAAAGAACTGCTCAAAGTTTAGCAGAAAACTTGTCATTTGTCATGATATTTTAAACACTTCTTTTCACAAGTGATGCTTTTCTGAGAATGTTTCTGTTCCTGTTTTTCTGGAAGATGTGGTATTAGTAATCTTAATGTCTAATGGAGTCAAGTTAATGTGACTGATAGAACCAGACAGACAAATTCTGGTCTTTTCCGTAATTATTCTATAGAGTCTAATGAAATTTCCTTGGATTTGCAGCATGAGAACTGGGAGCAGCCTGTTCCCTGGTTCTTGCTGCTCAAGTGTGTGCCCTCTCAATGTGGGGTGGACAAACATTTAATCAGCTCTTAGACTGGGTGTTTTGGTCACCAAGCCATCCATGTGTCATACCTCCTTTAATCTGTTTAATTTGCTTTTGATGTCTTTATTCTGATTTAATGACTGATTTTTTTCTTCCAAGTGAAGAATGAAATAAATACATGGAGGTATTGCAGCTGAACACGGTCCTCTTTTTCAAACCTGAAGAAATTGATTAAGGGGGGGTGAAAACTTCCAATTAAAAAATTGTTCAAACCTTGTTTTTCCTAAACAGATTCACTCATCTACAACTGCTGGGAATAGTTCTGGTTTTCCCACAATGCTTTCTTACAATTCCCACCTCTTCTTGTATATGTGTAGTCTTTTCACACTGAGAGGTGGAACTCAGTGAGCATTGACACCAGTCTGTGCAAAATAATTTTTTTTCATAAAACCCCCAAAATTTCACACAGGACTACTGAAGGATGTGGGAGGAGGACAAATCTAAGCCTTAGATTATTAATTCCTAAACACAAGGACAATTCCTATTGTCTCTAATAGTCTTATAAAAAGCCTTGTGTTACCTGTGTAACCAAGACTATATGATCAGGCCATGAAGAAGTTAAAAAATGAGGGTACATGGTATTTTATAATTTCAAATATAACACTGTGTACTTGCAAAATATAAATTTTACAAATACCAAACTCAACACATAAAACGTACAAGACAAATATTCAAATAACAGCTTTTCAACTGCTTGACCTAAGAAATGTCACAGTAAAAGACATCTACAAAACACACATTTTCACTTTACATTTTTAATGTATCCTGCTGGCTGCACGTTGCCCATCCTGCAAGAGCACTTGCATTGAAATCAGCACAATGAAATGTGACGTGTCAGATCAATGAAATGAACAGCACTTCTCTGTGTGTAAATTGAACAGGCATGCAGAAAGTTTATGCAGCAAGAATTGACAAAACAGATAAAGTATATTGTTTGAGGCATGTTTTTCTGTCACTGATAACAAAAGAGTTAGATGGCACATTAAACAGTACTATATCTTTTTATTTCTTGGTCATTTTTATGTCTTGCAATAATCATTATCAGAAAAAAATATTTCTTACATCAGTAAAAATTTTGTCTTTCTTATTTCTATTTTTTCTTCTTAACCATTTTTCATGTTATACTTGTTTGTTGTACTATGGTTTTGTCCTCTGGTGAAAAAAAACAGGAAAATATATTCTACACAGAAACACTGCCTCTGTTTTCATCTATTAAAATGAAATGATAATTCCATTTAATCTGTTAAGGACATTTTCTTGCAATTATAAGATATACCTTCTTGCCTTAAAACCACTACATAATCTGTTATCATCCACTTTCAGAAATGGAAGTGCTGCAGTTATTCTTACTCTTTCCTTACACAGCATTCCTCAAAATATCACCAGTGACATCACACTTTCAAAGAAAAGACAATGATTTAATAGCCATTTTAATATAGATATTGTGGTTATTTTGAAATCTGATATTAAATGTACTTCCTTCCTGTAACACTAAAAGAACAACACGTAAATTAATCAAAGCATAGGAGCACATTGCTGCTTAAGGCTTTGAAAGCTCTTCTATACATTCCACATACTTGAGAAACAAGAAGTAATTAAATGGTTCCTTTCTTCAAACTAAGCTAGTCTTTAAAAAAAATTAAATCACAAAAACACAGCCCAGTCTCTCGCAGTGGAGTCTTTTATGCCTGTGGACAAATACAGAAGTAAGCATTTTTACAAATATTCCTTCCTGGAGAAGGCACATTGGGATTTAATATTTGCCCCCAACAACGGGTTCACTTGGCTAAGCATCACTGAGCATCAATGTTTAAATCCTGCACTCTCATTCAGAGCCACTGCATTTTCACAATATAAGTGCATGAGACCACATGCTGGTATTCTCCACAAAAGTCACTTGTTATTTAAATCAGAACTACAAACCTGCTCCCTCACCTCCCCCTCTCCAGCCCCTAGAGGGGCATATTCTCATTAACATTCTTAATGTTAATTGGAATTACATGTGCACATCAAGAAGAGAATACACCTCCAGATGCGATATTTGCAAGCTTCATATTAAGCCAGGCTGTGTTGAAATAAAACACAACATTGAACAAACAGTCCTATCTTGATATTGAACAGTAATATATGTTTTTATGTACAAAACCAGGTCTTACACACAGAGAAAAATAAATTCAGTGTGCTACAACCACAGCCTCCATTGCTGTAGCATCTGATCTTGCTGTTTCTCACTCATGTGAAAAATCCCACTGCCTACGAGGTGCATATAGACTTATGATCCAGCACATTTTTCTGTAATGGAAATTAGTTGCAGACCTGAACAATTTAAAAATGGTGACAAGAGAGCATGGCTTGGACTCACTTGTTCAGAAAAGGAGCTTCATTGTTCACTGCAAAGATTAATTTTTAAAAATTACAAGTTAGCACCCATATTTTCTAACCTTATAAAAATAATGCAGTTTTGTGATGAAAACTGACAATTCTCAAAGTACAATCTTCCTAAAAATAAACATGAAAAGTATAAAAAGTAGGCAATACCAAATGCACTTCGCAAAATTCTTTTAAAATTCAATGTAGTTTAACAGTTTGAATTATGTTTATGTTAAGTTGCCTACAATTTATGATTTCAAAATGTAAATGCAGAGTAGATTAGAAAACAGTGCAATGTGAAATCTGGAAAGCCCAAATAGATTAGTTTAATCTTTGCAGAAAATTCATGGTGGAATAACCTTTTCCTTACTGAAGGTTTCCACTTCCATGTAAGGGGAATTTTCCATTGTTATTTTTAAGCAGTTCACCCAACAAATCATAAGCATCTCCAATTAGATAAAAGCTCAGTCCCAGAAACAAGGCACAGATTTGACTCAAAAGGCATAAACTGAGGTTTTATTCCTTTGAAGAAACTCTTCTAAAATTGTTACAGAAACATACATTGAAATAACGTCAGATTCTACTAGAAGTCCTAATAAATAAAGCCATATGCTGAAGCATCTCAGCTGGAATTTGCCAAGGCTATCAAACACATACATACAAGTCAGACAATATCAAGGAAAATGCGGTTGGAGCTGAAGAAAATATTCATTTAGTAATGATCTTTCTTCCTGTAGTGACATGCTAGGTTTAAGCCCCTGACATATTGGAAGCACTCATATAAAATCTGATTTGCCTATTCTTTCTTGCTATCAAAGATGGTCATCAAAATAAGGCTTGTTGGGGAATAAGTAATGCAAGCATCATATCAATCTTGCTAATATTATAAGAATACAGAGATATGTACACAAGAAAATTTTTTTAAAATATTTTTTAAAAAGAAAACCCAATCCCCTCCCCACACTACATTAATATACTGAATGCCAGGTTTCAGGTATGTTGCAGTCACAAATGCATAGAAATGAGACAGAGAGAAAAAAAAAAAAAAAAGAGAGAGAAGCCTTTCTAGGTCATCTATTCCATCCATCTGCTGGAGTAAGATCACTACCTACTATATACATGCTAGAGCTTTTCTCAGTCTGATTTTAAATGTCTTGTTTCCATCTGTTCGATTTGACCTTACCTATTTCATCTTGGATAGTTAAAATGGCTGCTGTATAGTGCAACAATTCAGGGCAACATCTAAAAAAATTTTAAAAAAATCAGCATGCAATAGTCCTCTTATCCTTAGTGCAGCTAATTTTGAAGATATGTTTACCCACAAAGGATCAAACTGGACAAACGATGCCTATAAGGCTGTGCCGTCCGCGTGCGGAGCGTCATCTTTTACTGTATCATATGGATTAGGTTCTGAGCTAATCAGCCAGTTTCAGAGCTGAACTGCTTTGGGTCCATCTTACAATGCAAATATTGGGGGGTGGGGAATGTCCAAACAAAGTCTTCTGCGGTTAATGAGTTGCCTTTTCCATTCTTATTAACTAAAATACTTTAACCGCTTTGGTTTTTTAAACTTAAACAATTATATTAGATGTAATCGTTATTTTATTAATATTTTTCTCCAAGGATTTTTCTTTCTGATTATGAGTACTTTGCAATTTCAGACAGTATGATGGATGCTACTCTTCTATGACAAGAATTTTAACAGCCCTTCTTCAGCACTCAATGCACACCCAATTATGCGTCTGAGCTAGTAACCTTGAATTTATGTTACCATGGCGACAAACTGGTCATGCATTATGGATTATCATTGAAATTCTACACCCCTACCTAGCATAATGAGAGTTGGGGACTTAATCAAATCAGCCATTCTGTGTGACACAAAGTGAAGAACTAGCTCTTGTTGTTCAGCCTGGAGAAAGGAAGCAGGCCTGATGGAGTGGCAGCTGCAGTGCCGCAGCCTGATAGATTGCCCTTATATACATTTGTGAATGTATAGACAGATGGTTTTCAATGCCTGGAATTTCTGGCTTAGGAAGCAGCTGTTGGGGTAACCTCTGCCGTCTCACCTTGTTGTCATGGAGCATTGCACGGAGGCTGAGAATGCGGCCGGGCGCTTTGGCGCTCGGGCAGAATTTGCGCGCTGCGGCTCCGTCCCGCTCTCAGCCCGGGCGGCCCCGGCGCGGGGGGAGCGGGCCCGGGAGAGGCGCTCGGCCACCTCCCGACACCCTCCCAGCACCCTCCCAAGGCCCTCCTGCCTGGCCTGCGCAGCCACACGGGCAAGGCTCCTGTGGGAAATCGTTCCTGGGGATTCAATCCGCTCTCCCTCTCCTCCGCTGCCTCGAAATCGCGGTGTGACGTGTTGTTCAGAGTTCAGCAGAGGCGCCCAGGCCTCAGGTTGCCATTCCGTGCTCTGCCTGTCTGGGAGAGAACACCAGCTTTGCTAAGGTCACAGATGAAAAAGGTTCAATGCCAGAAAATCAAACCGAATGGATATAAAAAATCAGCAACCATTACAGACTTCTACATGCCAGGATTATTTTCTAGCTTGCAACTCAAATTTCACTCCCTATTCTGAGAAAAAACTAAAGAAACTGCTGTGAACTCATTAACTTATTTTTTCTTAATGATCTTGTAGTAAAATTGCAGCCATTTCTAGAATTGGTCCATAATACCCTTTTATAAAGATTAAATTTCTTTAATGTAAACACCTGAGTATTATGTTCCTCAGCAAAAGCAAGCTGATTGACATAGAATTACTCATTTGTTCTTCTCCTTATTTTTAATTATTATAACCACACCACCATTATTTTTCTCCACTTTGTTCTCCATCCCTCAAATCTTCAAAACCTTTAAAGTTTCAAAGCTTCTGATTCTTCATAAACACATACCTATTAAAAATTCCTTACTTTTCCAAAATCCTGATTAACCAATTATTCCATGCCACCCGTATAATTTTGAAGTCTAGATATTGCTACTGCAATATAGCTTATTTACTTATTCATATGTATAAGGTGACCATCACCATGGTTTCTGCACAGGGAGTGCTAATGTGTCTGTCAGCCTTGCCATTACAAATTCACCAGACCTGTGATTTCAAGACATGCAACATTCTCCCAGAATCAAACCTGGTATGACAATAACTTTTCAAAGAAATTATTTATTATAGATCTAACTGCTTCATTAGCACTACTTTTCTTTCTGCCAAACTGTCTGTGTTTGTGTTTTGATGTATGAAGTGTATAGCTTGCATATGTTATGAGCTTTAATTTTCAGTGTGCCTGCAGGAAGTGAATATTTTCAGCAAGCTTTTAAAATGAGTCAATATGCAGGTTATCCAGGAGCAATCACACTCTATCTATCTAATCTATCTATCTATCTATCTATCTATCTATCTATCTATCTATCTATCTATCTATCTATCTATCTATCTATCTATCTATCTATGTAGATGTGTAAGTAAAAACAGTCCCTCATCTTCTGTGCAACTTCTTACTTCAAAAAGAGCCCCCGCTGGTCTGTGTTGACCCATGAGATTGCAGCAGCTCCCTGGGAGGCTTTGCAGCCTCTACACAAATGATTTGTGAGCTGAAACCTCCCAGGAAAGCCTGCACCCACTCGGGAGCCTGGTTCTGCAAGTCCTCTCCCAGCCAGAGCTGCCAAGGAAGTTGATCATGCCCTCCTCTGGGGGTTTATAATTTATGATTTGTTAGCGTCTTGTCAGTAAATCTGTCTTTAAAGCATGCTGACAGTGGCAGATTTCAATCACTGTTTGCTTACTAAAGTATATCAGGAGACTTTCAGAATTTCTTGAATTCAAATACTGTTTTTCCCTAAAAAAAAAAGAAACTCAAAAATTCACAAAAATTATTAATGCATACAAAAGTGTCTTTGACAACACAGTGACTGCTTATCTGAGAGTAAGGAAGAAAATTCAGAGCTAGGGATTGATGGAATAAATAAATAGGCAGATATCACTGTAATCTGTCTCAATTAAAGAATAAATGACTTTTTTTAATCTTTAACTTACAGTGCCTTGAATTTCTTTGTGTTTATAAACTTAAGCCAAACTCTTAAATCTGATGTTAAGATCAACTTTACTTTACTTAAATTAAATCTTTTATGGCTGAATAGATTTCACTGTGTGGGCATTTTGGAAAATGATGTTATAGTCAGGTCTAGCAGAGTGAGCCAAGAAAAATACTAGTGCATGCTTTAAATTAAAATCTATAGACAAAAAATAGGGAATAAAAGCTTACTAATGTGGGCACAGGGAAGCAAGTGCTTCCTTCTGTTTAAAAATATTCCACAAAAAGGAGATTTCTGAATATTTTCATTATGTTTTAAGAAACCAATTTTTTTATAGGGCAGGCTAACTTCAAAAGCAGTGTAACAGGATGGTAAAGAAAATGACATTCGACTAAGAATAAATACTTGGGCCCAGTACTTGATTTATGACTAAATTGTATAACTCAAGGAAAAAAGAGATGTGTGTAATACTGTTCCAAATATTATCAGTAAGGAAAGAACTAAATTTAGATTTTAATTTTCCAACCTTTATTTAGGCTAAATAGAATTTTTTTAGGATGTACTTCTGTTGGTCTAAGTAAAATCATTATCAGTAGTAATATTTTCCTTAACATAATTTATGCTTCCAGAGTAGAATCTGAATATCAAAAAATTAGAATTTCTGAAACATAACATTGTCATTAGCAAGATAATATGAAGAAAACTCTTCTGAGCTATTGTCACTTTGCTTTTACACTAACTTGTTTCAGGCTTTGCTAACAGCTCTAGAAATAAGCTATTAGTATTTCCTGGAATACTTTAACCCTGTAGATTTAAAATGTTGTCACTTGACCTTTTTAGTCAAGGAATCATCCATCCTTCCCCTCCAATGATAGAAGATTATCCATTTCCTTCATAAAACAACTTAAAAATTACTATTTTATGGGTTGCAGACTACCCAATTTTTCTCTTGCAACTTCCAAAAAGGAGGCAGAACTGTAAAAATTTGGGTTAGTACTTTAATTTCTTTTCCCCTCATGTTATTCATGCACTTTCTTGCAGGGGCAAGAAAGCCCAGATAAATGTATACTGGGAAGGATTTCTCAGCCCTTTACATCTTTCCAGTGCTGTTGTGTGGCCCACCACGATCCACGGGGCTGGGGTCTCACTGGGCTGGAGGTGGCTGATGTTCACTCTGCTCTGGCTGATCTCCTCCTGCACGAGGGGCCAGAAGAAAGGACACCCCTCTCATCTGTCTTCTGCCCATTTCAATGCAGTGGAAGCCCAATTGTTGGCTTTTTCAGGACTCAAAATATAACAAAAAATTCTTAACTTTGAAGGTTTTTTAAAGAAAAGCGGAGGGGAAAGCTACATTTCATTAATTTTGGAACAAGAGATGAAGAGCTGTATAGGGTAATGCAGGGTACAGGTAGTCTTGGAATTTCAGGATCTGAGCAGAATGATTTTTCCATTTCTGAAGGGCCATGACAGTTGACACACCAGTAATTGCAGGCTTACTTAGAGCCACTACCTCTGCCTGAGTATGGAAACCCTCTGGCTTGCTTGAATTCACCCACGTAGTCACAACCAGTGGAGCCAGATGATGTGTTTCCCTTCACTGTGAAATGCATTTAATCACAAGAACTGAATGCTTGTGTAGTGAGAACACTTTTATAATCCTCTGTACCAGCTTTCTCACTTCCAGGATCTGACGGGTGAACTCAAGAAATCTTTTTGCTGTCACACTGAGATGTTTCATTTCAAGAGGAGCACAGCTGATGAGAAACATCAGAGTTTATGATTACTCTGACAGCAGGACTACCACAAAAATATAATTAAAATTGTCTTCTTTCATGCATGCATGTGTACAAGATGTTTAGGATGGTCACCTGAAAAGCCCATCATCAATATGACTTTCTGAAGGTAATTTAAAAGCAATTTACTGATATCAGTCAAACCACAGCTAAGAATCTCTCCTATTGAATTTTGCTTGGATATTTGCTCAAAATTGCATATGCTCAGGGTTCTGAAGGTGCCAAAAAGTGTAACTGGCCCTAGCCAGACTCCTCTGACCCTGCCCATGGGTCTGGAGCCCATTTCAGCAAACCTCAGGGCTGAAGTCTCTGCCCCAGCAGCTTCTGCTCCTCAGCCCTGTGTCCCCCTTAGCTCAGCTCTAACAGAAAGCTAAGCCTTTTTTTTCTAGAGTAACAGAATCCTTTAATATCTATAGGAAGTTTCATGCTGCATATTTACTTTCTATATCATGTTTTGGCATATTGAGACACATGAAATTGTGCAGAACATCATTTACCAATTTGTGAATCCTGTGCACAGATGTGTGTATGTCTATCTCACTAAAACATATGAATCCTCTTTGAGCACTTTTTTTTCTCTGTGAATACTCAAATTTGTGTTTTCTATAAATATTTGGGAGATTTTTTCTTCTTTTAAGTCATTCATTTGCCTAAGGTACAAACACATCTATGTAGTTACACACACAGCAAGATGCTCCAATAAAAGCGGGGGACAGGGGAGAAAGCACAAAGAGGGAGAAGCTGTTCCTTGGTGTTCTGCTGGCTGAGCTCTGGGCTTGTGTCACGGGTGAGTGCCTCTGCCTCCACGAGGGGTCCTGCCTAATACTGCTGGCTCAGCTCCAGCCACTGCTACTGATTTACACTCACTCAGCTTCTCATCCAGCCGGCCAAAAGCTGATTTTCAGAGAAAAGATGCCAGAGAGGAGCTAGAGGGTTTGCAGCGTAGCAAGCAAAGAGGATGCTCTTACTAAAAAAGAAAAAAAAAAAAAGTAGAAAGTGACTTCTTTGGGAGTCAATTCATGGCACAGTTTTCTGATACCAAAGTACACGAGGCAACTCAGATGTCAGACAACCTGCTGCAGATTTAATGATGCTAATTGGGGTAGCTGAAAGCCTTCAGAAATGATACAGAAAAGAGGCAGTTTGAGATGGTCGTTTAATCTGGAAATATCTTTAAAAACAGGAGTCTGTATCCCCAAGGACAGTCTCTGCCAGATTAACCTTCTGGACTCTGCAGCTCTCTCTGAGGTGGTGTTATTCTTTTACTTCAAAACTTATGAAAGAAAGGCAGGCAGGACAGGCCTGGGGACAGTCTGAGACAAATACTTTACAAGGAAAGATACAGAGAAGGCAGGAGAGCTGTGTAATCAATTCAACTTAAAGTTCATCATTTAGCATTAGGAATATTAAACACATCATTATGTCACTGTGGGTTTTCATTTAGAAACTCTCCTTAAGTTACAGAGTCATTTGATAGGAAACACCTATTTCAGTTATAGTCAAGACTTTTATTCTTAAGTAAGTTTTCTGCCAATGGAAAAAAGAGAAACTTTAAAAATCATTTCTATCTAGGCACAGACATAGAGTCTATCCACTTTAGCACCAGTACATGCCACTGTGTAATTCTCTGCCATACAAGCCACTTAGATAAATACATTGACACTGTGAAGTTCAGTGTGTACAAAAGACACCCCTTGGCACACTAATAACAAATAAAGCTGAGTGGCATTAAACATGTCACTTCTACCAGTGCTGGGTGAGTGACACCCATACACATTTCTTTTCACACATTATTAGCCCTTCTCCCCTCTCCCAAACAGATGTTAAATAAAAGGGCAAGATGGTTTCATATCTCTGCAAAGTGTAAAGAAAGCATTAGAAAAATTAAAATAAAGTAGACTGTAGAGTAAGCATTGTATAGTAGACTGGATTTTAAACATCAGATTTATACAAAAGGGTTGTTGTTTCATGTGAATAGGCAACTAAATACGGTGATGCAATGAATGAACAAATGTAGATACTGGACTTCTTTTATACACTCTCACTCCTGCCTCACCGTATATGTAATGTGATACAATAAAAGCTTTCTTTTCGTATACAATGACAGAGCTTAAATAAGCAGGCTAATTTCTCCTTATAGACAACTGTCATGAAGATAAAATTTGAAAACAGATACACAGAGCTTTTCTTGAGGAAATAAAAAAAAAAGGTTTGGGGGAAGACCAGTGAGAGCCAATTTTTCATTTTCTGAGTAAAAAAATGAAAATTTATCTCAGATATAAACATATTAAGTGTTTCCTTTCCATAGATATGGATTTCATCTAGGAACAGGCAAAAAGAAAATATTCATTGGCCTAGTTACAGAACTACTAGTAGAGATGAACCTTTGTAACAAGAAGGAACAAATCTGGTGTTGCAGAGCTCAGAAACTGTCTGAGCTCTTTACTGAGGCAGGAGTCATCCTAAAGAGTTGGATGATGAGCAATTCTCTATTTGTAGACAGTGGGAAAGTAACTTACATTTACACAAAACAAAACTATAGATTGCCTAGGAAAGGGCTCCTGAGTGCCAAAAGAGGGTGTAAACAAAACCTCTTATCCGATATTCTGGGAGTAGTCTGAAGTATGTGGGATAATTAATGAAGAGGAAAAACAAGATCCAGCCACTCAAATCACAACAGCAGACTTCATACACAAGTTAGGGCAAGGGCTGGCCCAGTAGAAATCATGGGATAGCATGTGGAGGACTTATGACAGTGAAACCAGCAACTAAAGAAAACTGGATTCAGATTTTATTCACATCTGTATAAATAATGCACAGAAAATCTGCTCAGAGCAGCCCCGAATGTTGTTAGAAATATTTGAACAGGTTGGAATTTCTATCAGGGTCCTGCTTAAGGCCTTTTGACAAGCTGGTTTTGAAGACATGGTAATTCAGAAGAATAGATAGTCCCCTCAACAGGACCATGAAATCAACTTGGTGTTGTACAAACCTACAGAGCAAGCCCAGCACTGCTGAAAATGTCTCAGACTCGCTGCTGGGCCACAGTGCTTGAGTACTGTGAGCACAGAGGCTACAACGTGCACATGGGTAGAGAGGAGGCTGTGCTCATCCATTGCACTGGAAATCCACAGGAGTTTTAGGACTTTTCAACAAGAGCAAGATACTACAGGTTCTGAAATCCTGGCTTTAATTCCTCAAGATTTATCCAGCATTCAAGCACTCAAGCAACAATCTTACTTCTCTAGCCAGCAGGTCAGTCAAATTTTTTCAGGAGCTTTCCTGAAGTGAAGAAGCATCAAGTGTTTGATTATTTTATGTTTTTTACATAGGAAATGTGATTTTAAAAGATCCATAAAAGGAGAGAGAGTGGTTTTTGAGAAATATAATGCAAACCTCTCCTACAAACAAGCTGCCTGTGCCTTGGCCCACCAGTGGTGGCTCTGCCTGGGTGGTGGGGAGGTGACTGTCACTGGCTGCAGTCGGTGGAGCACAGGGATGCTGGAGCAGAGTCCGTGAGCCTGGACCAGAGGGGTGCCCACAGGGAGGAAGGGATGACCCAGATCTTACTATCTTCAGTTTTAAGTTTCTTTTCCTAACTTCTAGGTGGAGTATTATTTATCTTTCACAACAACTGTGTAGCCTACTCTCCATTTCACATCCTGTTATCCCTTTGGAGAGGAGAGGAACCACAGGCCTTGGTGGAAGCAGCTTATGGCAGCTCCAGGTCAGGACTCTATAAAAAGATAAGCACACAATAACTCCAGGAGCTACCTTTGCTCTCCCCAGGAAAGAAGCATATGTTTAGATGTCATATTCTCTTCCTGAGTTCATTTTTTAAAAATAAGCATCTGAACCATGGGATTTCTTGTTTCCTTCCAAATATGAAACATAGCACAGAAAAATGCAGAATTTTTAAAACACGGCATTTTGTTTGCACTCTTCAGTTAATTGATACTCATCCTGTCCTGCAAGGAAAATCTCATTTTGCAGTCTCTTTCCACAGTGTTTAACTTTGATATAAATATGTGCAGTCCTCATGTTAGTTTTTTCCCTTAACCAGAAGCAGTTGGGTGGAACATAAATTGATTTTTAAAGACATGATATAACATTATGTGCTATTATATAAATGAGAGAATTGGCTTGTCTCTCCTGCCTTATGTTCTTTAGATTGGGACCATCTTACTGCCTCAGTGAGTCTATCCCACTGTGTGACCTGCATAGCTGTAATCATACCTTAGAGTCTTTGATTACAGTAAAAGCTGATGCCATCATGAAATTCCCTCTAATACTTACATTTTGAAACTTGCTGAAATGATGCAATGTCCTTCTTATCTGAAGTGCATTATCTCAGTGTGTCTGTGAATCAGCATCATTAGATCTGCATGAGTTCATCCTTAAAAAGGATTAAAAAGTGTTCCCACTTCTGGGAACGGGGGACAAACAGTGCTAATCTCAATTCATTTAGAGTTTATGACTTTCCTGACCTTGTTCTTCTTTTTCTTTCACTTAAAGTATTTACCATTTGAGAGTAAAACTGGTCCATAAGGATGGAAAGAGATTTTTGATGTCCACTGCTGTTTTTCTGCAAGAAATTTTTCAGAATTCTCTGTGCCAAAGGGAGTCTCTCTCTCTATATTTATATATATATATATATTTTTTTTTTTTCCCTCCCAGTCATTTCTTTTCAAAACTGCTTAAATTGTTTTACCTATATCTGCTGTCTGAATGTGCATGATGTAACTTCTGTGGATAGTAGTTTACTGAAAGGACAGCAAAAGGAAAATAACATCTGTACTATATAAGTACCACCAATAATTCTAGTTAAATGTATGCTAGAGTTTGTACTGAAACAAGATTTTATTATTGTTGTTATGTTTAATACAAATAGTTTAATTTTTTTTTTTCAGTTAGAGAAAATTAATATAATTGTTTCAAGTACAAATTACATTTTGTCTTATTTCTCTGGGTAGAATTTTAAGGCCATATTATTTAATATGGCTTTTCCTGAAAAGAAAGAACTGTAACTTTTCAGTATTATAGATGTCCTTTGAAAATATCTCAAATTTTACTGCTCTTTGCACCTGCCCCAGCATCCCACAGCATGAAAAAAAGTTGTGTGCTCTTCTGTGATGAATGCCATGTGATATATAGAAAGGGGTTTTTGTGAGTGATAGGCTGAAACAAATTTTATGCCCATGTTTGAATTCATCATTACTGGTCACTTTGGATGAGCTCAGGAAAGGAAGTGTGTTTTATTTATGTGAGCTCTAAAATCTCTTGCCAATGTGAATCATATGAATAACTCTACAGTATTCTCTCACACTAATCAAGATAACAAGATAGAATTTTCCTCCTGAAGCATTTTGATGATATCTGTTTCCTCTGACCAACATTTTTTCTCCTGCTCTTTTACTTCTATTACTGGTTGGAGTTTTGACTTTAAAAAGTATTAGAGCTCCAGAATTTTTCTGAAAATTAGAATTTTTCAAAAACATTGCCACTATTGCCAATTTTTCAAGTAATCAGAAAATAAATGTAATATAACACTATTTTGTCAGAATTCATATGACAGTGTTATACCATCAATACATACACATCAGCCACAATGTTAAGAGCTAGACACAGTCATCAATATCACTCAGTTTCAAATCTGGATTTCATATAAACACTGTAATTACTGTATACTTAATCTATTCTGAAATAATTTAAAATATTTAAAGAAAACAATCACAGAGAAAAAGACTTTTGGCTATATATCTAGATATATATTTTGATTCAAGTGTAGTTTTTCTCAAAATCAAATTATACTTGATCGAATTGGGTACCTCAACATTTGTTGTTTGACATTATCACATGTAATCTCACTCACATTCCTGTGAGACTGATAATGTCACTTGCCTGGGCTGACTGACACTGTAGTGGAAATCCAATGAAACTACTTGTGGAAGCTGTTCAGGAAGCAAAAACTGCACTTGCAGTGAGAATGGAACATCTTAGATACTGAATATCATGGTACATGCATACAGTGATATGCTCATCTTTACTGAGTTTTGCATCAGTTCTCCTACCATTCATGATTTTTTTCTTGCTAAAGAATACAAATAAATAAGAAAAATATAACCATGCCAGTGAGAAAGCTTATTGCACAAAGTATGCATTTCTTATGAGTGGGGTTACATTCATATAGAAAATGAAGAAAAGATATGAAAACAATACTTGCATCAACTACATTCCTTGCTCCTCCAAAAACAGCCTGCTAATGCTGTATGAATACAGCCTTCTAGGATCACCAAAACTTTATTTTGTCTCTATTTGTATCTCTAAGTGTCGTGGGATGATCTTGTATTCCCCATCGCCTGCTGGAAGGTTTTTTTGTGCCTTCGGACTGCAGCCGGGAGGACTCTTCACGGCGGCTCGCCTGACCTTGCAGCCAGAATGTTTACATACTTTTGCCCGGCTGGAGACTTTTTTTCCCTCTGCTGGTAGCGGAGGAGGAGGGGCTGCTCCCAACCTTTGCTTTTCAGCTGTCGGCTGGAGAGGAACGGAGATCTGCTCCTGCGGCTTCTGCTCCTTTCTGGACGGTTTTCAGCTCGTTTCCTTCATCCGAGACCAGCTCGCCATCTCTGGGACTCGGGGTTGGGACCCCTCGATCCGGCAGGGCCTGGCTGGGCTCGGGCCTTGGGCCTGGGACACGTGAGAGAACTGTGGGGAAACCCATCGACCTCCACCTCTGGGAAGGGAGGGGGGAGCTCGTTTTGTTGAATAAACGGGGGTTTTTTCACTCTCGTGTGAGAAATTCTTTCTCCCGAACCCGTGAGGGGTGGGGGCTGCCGGGACCTGCTTGCTTGGCTGGCAGGAGAGAGGAGAGAGATTCCCTTCCGGGTTGTTTCCTCCTCGATTTGTGTCCAAACCGGCACACTAAGTCACTTCTTCGTCTCCTTGGGGCAGAAGTCATCTTTTTCTCCTATATTTGAATAGAGTTGTGCTCTGTGATAAGATCTCTGTGCACTGGTGCATGAAAATAGTAAAGTTACAAGGCAATTTTAAGCTAACAAGATCAAAAATGGCATTAGTAATGATCTAGATTTCTTGGCAAGGAATGGTTATTGATGCAGGCTTAGACAACCATGCCCTGGGTCTTTAGTATTTTATCTGGGAACTACCACAGCAAGAACAGCTTTCAAGAACCTCCTCTTCAGAAGAAAGGAGATGCTACAAGACCTTTCAAAAAGTCTGAGAGACAGATACTGAAACCTGCAGTGCTGTTAAACAGCACTGGATTTTACATCTGATCTCACATCTTCTGTTGGAAAGGAGATCTCACTGCTGGCAGCATTCCTGTGCAGTGAACTCATCTAGAAAGAGAAGTGGAGCTGGGTCCTGACCTGCAGGGGCCATCAGTGCCATTGTGTGCATCCCTTCCCTCCAAGAGAGTAGAAAACACTGTGACCTGCTTGTCTTACTGACCATACAGCAAGCCCAGACCCCCGGGAAAGGGAAAGGACCTTTAAAGTTCCTAGGGAAAGGGAGGGATTTGGTTTAAAACATAACAGTACAAAAAGCTATGTAAAGGCACAGCTTTGTTTAATATACTTCCTCCTTGCAGTAGTGCAGTTATCAGCTCATCAGCTGAATAAACTGAAGGAAACCTCTGTGTGAGTTGTCAATGAGTAACACAAGGTTTTGTACTCTTCCTTCAAGAAGCCATATTATTCATTTCAGGGCCTCACTAAATCAGGTATTTAAACTTGGTCATGCTATATAAACATGATATGAGAAAAGTAATTGCTTATTATAATATAGACTAGCTAAAATTAGACACTGATCCTTCACTATCTGTTTAGTGGCAGCCATTAATTTTTAAGAACTGTTCTCAAGTTGATGTTAAATGGCAATAAGAACAAAATGTCATTTCCAGAACAAGTATTACAAATGTAAGGCCATATATTTAATGCTTCTAGTTTAGCATCTTCTGGATTTAAGTATTACATAGATTCTGCAAGGGTCCCAAAAACAAAGGCTGTATTGCTGCTTTTAATAAAGAAAAAACACCCAAAGCATGATGACTCTAGAGTTCTTACCCAAGTAAATCAGAAACACACAAGAGATAAGTGATGTTTGCAAAAATTCTTTGTGAGGAAAAATGTTAATTAATTAAACAAGCTTCCTCTAGGAATTTGACAGGTTTTGATAGTCTTTTTATTTGGAAAGACTGTTTAAAAGACATGGCACTGTACAATAGTTATCAGTTGGAATATCCACGTGGCAAGTGGGAAAGGATCATAGGAACAAGCTGAACTTGCAAGTGGATAACTTACCACAGATACTGTCCAGAGTTACTCTATCTAAAGAGAATTTTTTCTAACTGCACAATCCTTGCCTACTTCCCTTCAGTAGTCAGCTACCATTGGAATTAGTTGTAGATACAGAGTAGGCAATTGCCTGGTTATGGAAAATGTCACAGTTTCTTATGCAATATACAAACAAACCCCCCATTTTGCAGCTATGTTCAGGGACTGTCAGAAGGTGTATTAGCCCCCAAAGAATATCTGGATTAATTTCAATTTACACAACTGAACTGACCGAACAAAAAAACATCAAACTGCAACATCCTCAAAGCAGTGTTTTTTTCCCCCAAGAAATCTGTGCTGTCAAACTGGAATTAATTCATAGACAGACAGAAAGTAGCCTCATAATAATGGCGGATAAGAGATATAAGATGTTAGGAAACTGGTCATGTACCACACCAGAAAGAGCTCAAAACACCTAAGGACAGAGGAATTGCAAATGTCCAAGGAAAATCTTTTTATCTTTTGTGAAGTCTGTTAAAATACCTTTCTACCAGTATCACTCTCTTGCTCTCACTCGTTCCAAGAGTGTGAGGAATCCTTCTAAGGGCTGAATTTTTTGGTGGTGCTGGAGTCCATGTTAGGAAAAGACTCGGGTGTGTGCTTGTACCTGGGCTGTTCTGAGACCACTGCAGCAGAAATCCCAATTTGTGTGGCAATGTGCAGCCATGCTGCATTCTAGTGGATCTCTGAGTTGCTACAGCTGGGCTTCCAGGTAGGTGGGCCATGAGCAGGGACCTTTCCTGACAGGCTCGAATGCTTTGCAACAGTCCATGGACTTCAGCTCTTCACAATGGAAAGACCACTGATCTGCCTGATGTCCTTCTGGCTGTGAAGTATTCTGAAAGCTGCAGAAGCTTTGGGAATCAGAAGTGAGTAATGCTCTACCCTTAACAGACAGACATATAGGAATTGCACATTTGACTCCAAAACACATAGCTCTTCTTCATTGTTACACATCTCAAAAAACACTGATATTTTCCAGGTGTCCTCTTGTCCTGAAGCAAACTCCTCTGACACCAAACAGAAAAACAAGCAGAAAGAACTCTGTGCTGATGCTAGTCTTGGTACTGAAGAAACTATCTAAATAGCCTTATTTTCTATGTTCAGTCAGAAAAAAAGAAACTGATTTTCTGCAGCTTGTTTCCTTCTCAATATCTAATCCATTGGTAAAAAGGGCTGGAAACAATCAAAAGGATCACTTTGCCCTTCTCCTCAGGGGATAATGAATGTACTTCACCCTCCATGATGGAAAATGTGATAGAAGAAAGAGCTGTTCCATGGTGCTTTTGTGCCTTGGCTGCCTCCTCTTTCCCTCTGCTCAGCTCCATCCTCCTGTGTGTTCGCTGCAGCTTCATCAGCAGCTTAAGCAGTGGAGAGCTTGGCAGGCTTCAGGAAAAGAGCTGAGCTCCCCCACCAGCACCACTTTCCATGGTCACAAGTTCACGAGCATTGCTAGAGTTTCAGACTTAGAACCAAATGTCTGTGGGACTTAAAAACAATTTCCCTGCCTGACTCTGCCGGCTGCTCCCACTCATTGATTTATGCTTGTGATGCTTGGAGCTGTGGCATAAATCTGGTTATGTAATAGAAACTTGATAACAGAGAAAGTCAATACAGGAGGGCAATAGAGCTGAAATTACACACTGGCACTACTTTTATTAACCCTTTCTTAGTTCACCCTTACTGCTTCTCACAGATAACTTGTCTGAATTTAAGAAAAGGACTTTCTTGATAGTTACAGCAACACCAGATTGACAATTCTTCCCTCTGTCTTGCTGGACCCACGCAGAAAAATTTTCTAGAAACATCATCCTTTTGCAACACAAAGCTTTTTATATAATTTCTTCAGTTAATCATATAATGAAAAATGACCATTTCTTTCACGTCAGGCAGAATTTCTTTATAAACAAATTATTTAAACAAACCTAGATATTTCACATTTCAGAGTGTTTCCAGCTTGGACAGGTTTTCTGAGGAAAGCTTCTTTACCAGATTGTTTGTTTGTTTGATTGATTTTTGTGGCAGTTGATTAATTTCTTAGCCACAATTTCACAGCTGAGCCGCAGGATCTGTGAAAGCAGGAGGCTTGGCAAGTCCACAGAAGAACTTCTGACTGCTACAGTCTGCATCATTCCTCATTTTAAGCAATAAAGAAAGATTAAGATTGCAGTCTTTCAAACCATTCATACATGAAACTTCCCCTTTATGTTCTCATAATCTGATTCCTGCTGTTATTAGAAACCCTGTTGTTATTAGAAACTCATTTATCACAGATCTTTTTATTCATGGCTTCATTATTTGAAGTCCTGATGGTGATACAATTTCAGTTTTTCTTTTTCTTTGACTGAAGCTAGGGGATTTGCATATTTGATATGTGGGGTTTAAGAAGAAACATGGAGATGAATATGAATAAAATCATTATCTGTTCTTCAAGGTGAGCTTTGCTTCTCATGAATATAAGTAAAAAGCATTTGATTTTAAATGCATATGTTTTTTATAAAATTCTGGTAATAACATGATCCTTCTGTTACTCAACATAAGATGACCTGAACCATCAATAACTGAAATATATGTGAAAAACATTAACAGAGTCGATATAAAACAATATTTCATTAGTGTCCCAAGAGCAGTGTTAGGAAATATGAAGCTAAGACTGTTACGAAAACTTGTCTGGAAATGATTACTTGAGGACTGGAAGAAGGCTAAAAGTCCCACTTTGTCCAGGTGCTCCTGAAGTTGCTTAGCAACTGCCTCCTTAATCATGTTCTCCAAAAAGGGAGGTTTGACAGAGGATAGTAATTAGATGGTTTCTTGAGGAGGGTCAAGACCTCAGCATACTGTAGGCAGGATGTCATTTTGCCCTTCAAATAGAGGTGTTAATGAAATGCCCATCCACTGGGAAAGTGCTTCCTCACTGACTTTCATGAGCCCTGTGGTTTCCTCACAGGGGCTCTTCATCTGCCCCTGGGACAGGGCACTGCCAAAATCAGCCCTGGGTGTGCTCATGACCTCCTGTTCTGATATCCCTGGCTGATAACTGACAGCTTCAGATATGAATGATTTTGCCCATCAAAAATATGAAGACAAATTCACTAATTTCCTGTGGCACAGATAAGGAATTGATAGGGAACTCAAGTCTCCTTATTAAATTTGCCAAGCAGCTTTTAACTGTATGCATCACAAATGCAAATAACTATTCAGACAGAAATTTGGAGTATAAAAATTATAGTGAAGTACACCAGGAAATGTGATTATTTGGGGGTTGGGGGTGTTAACACTTTGGGAAAGAGTTTCCTATCTTCATGAATAATTCCAAACTGTAATTTTACTCATGAAAATACAAATATAATCTTGGTTCCCATGGACATAAAACAATGAAGTCCTCTTCAGCAGTTGGAGAAGACTGAGGGAAAGGTGACACTGAGTTCCTTGGCCTTATCTGTCTCCCTTGCACAGAATCATCATTCTCATTCAGCAGCAGTTCAACATATTCCTTGTTCAGTCTTTACTAGAAATGTACAGGCTCTCCTTTTTGTGTACCTATGCAGTCTCAAGTCCAGCTGAGCTTGGCATTCCTGGTACCCCCTGCACGTGCAGGCAACATTCCTGAATTCCTCCTATGCACTGTGTCCTTCCTTCTGCCTCTTGCTTTTTCACACTGCTTCTCACTTGATATGGACAAACCTCCTCATCAGGTCCAGAAAGAGACAGCAGGTTAGTCTGACCAGGCTAATTTTAGCAATGCATCATGTATCTGCTCATTAATGAGTCTTAAAAATGACATTTTTGTTAGTTGTGAGTGCTATTTTGTATTCCTTCACCTCTTTTTGCACCTTGTTTAAAAACCTGAGTTACATTGTTATAGGGAACTTTTTTCTTTGTTTCACTTCTATTTAAGACGGAATAAAAGCTTTAAAAAATTCTATTTATTTATTTATTCATTTATTCATTTACAAAGTAACACTTCTTTCTGAGTCACTTGTGATATATTAGAGATTTTCCTTCCTTGAGTATAAATATACTATAGACAATTCTTTTTACATGTGTACTGGAAGGGCATTCAGAATGTTGCGAAATAGAACTGATTTATTTCCAGACTTTAACAAAGGCACTTCCCAGTTTATTTGAGGCCTTAGACTTCCCTTCAGTTTTTCATTTCTTTTAGATAAATATATATTTGTAAAATATTGTCTGATCTAGATGAGAAATGTATTTTTAACTTGTGCAGCATTATAGTAAAAACTAGAATATCTGTAACAGTATGCAAAGTAATGCCCAAACCTGACAAAATTGAACTAAAATGTGGTTTTCAAAGTCATAGTTGTTTGTACTTTTTAAACTTAGTACATGTGTTTATGCTGGCTGATCATACATAGAAAATAATAAAAATAACCAATAGATGTAAACCCATCATTGTTTATTTCAAAACATTCCTCAGGTTCAAATGCTTTCTCACTTTTCCAAGTCAAGGTCTGATCTCATTTCCAATGCCTGTAAAACTGAAAGATCCAAAATAGACCTGCAAGATGCTCTTCATTATCATTATTTTTAGTATTGCTACTCATTCCAGATTGTAAAGCCCCTTGAAGAAGATAAGCATTCTACTTCTTTTAAGGAGAAATGTTGATTTGTAGCAAGGTCAGAATCTACAGATAGAGCTCTAAGGAGCCTGTCTTGCAATGCCATCAAAAACCTTGAAAGTTGTTTTGGAAGGATGCTTCCATAACCTCAGTCAGAACCACAATTCTTAAAATTTATGAAGGGAATGTTTCAATGAAAGATGAAAGTCTCAATGCTTTGTGTGATTTAGGACATAATTGTTTACATTAAATTAAAAAGTCCTCTATGTGCATTGGTGTATCACTGCACACTACTAACTTATTTGATGTGTACAATTAAAGGTAATCAAAATGCCAGTTCAATTATCAACAAAGGAAATAATATGCACTCTAATCAGAGTTCTCTACAGAAAATGTTTGTTATTGTTTATGCTGTTATTCAGGATATTTTGAATGGAGGTTGATTTTGTAGTTTTATAGAGTCAGATTTTTGTTGTTAAAGTAAAAATTATTCTATATCCCTTTTCCTTTTTTTTTTGTTCTATTTCCTCCTACCTGAAAATTCTCTATTAATTTATTTGGAACATTTGAAAAAAAAACTTCATTTCTTCCTAGGAAAGTAATATGATTATGACAGAATCTTGTAAATTTGAAACTGAGGGAGGCACAGAACAGTAGAGCAAACAATATTCAGAATGTTTTATCCACTCACTAAAGATTAAGAGAATATTCAAAGGAACCAAATATACAGCTATCTCAATTAATTTCTTTTCTCTCCTTCCAAGTACTGAAAATCTTTTAAGTGTATTGCAAGGATTGAAGTTGTAGGTCATGGCTGAGAATTCCTTCTGGAATTCACCGATAGTTAAGAGAAAAAGAAGTAGGGAAAAGACACTGTACATTTATCATCTACTCAGCCTCATCAGAAAAAATACAGACAGATATTTTCCTATGCATCTTTCCTCCTCTCAATGCCCTCCTTAAAATGGACAATAGTATAATTTCTCTCAGGACTTAATGGTATTTGCAGTGCCTTCTGGAGACAGAGGGGTTTCCTATGAATGACCACAGCCTTTTACAAACCTCAGGCTGTTTGCAGACTGCATTGTGGAGGGGTTTCTGTCTGTTCTTCAGGAAAGGTGGCTAGATGGATCTGACATTTTTGCATTTAAGCTTTATTAAATCAAGTACTTTTGCATCAGTAACACACCCATTGCCATGAGTGCTCACATGGATAAGGATCATTCCTTCATTCATTCCTTCATTTCCTTCATTTCCTTCATTCCTTCTTTCCTGCCAGTGAAGGTGTGATACTCAAAAATGTCAAGCACCTGTCAAGGTGGGCTTTCCATTTTAAACTTCAACATTTCCAAGGTTCTGAAAGTGCATGAGCTCACCCAGTGCAGTTCTCACCCCACAGCACCTGGGCTCTCTGCACAGCTGTGAGAGGAAGGTGAGGTAAGGGTTTGGGTTCATTTCTGGAAATGTCTTTTTCTCTACATTGACTGAAGGCCTGAGAATCCCTGAAAGAGGTGCCCTGGTCTGCCTTGCTGATATTCCTCATTCATTAGAGTGCTTAACTACCTACCATTAAAAATACAGGTTTGAGCCTCCTGGTCTTAGACACTGTTTCTTGGACTTTGATTTTTCTTAAAGAATTTAGGAACTAGTATTTAGTACACTACAACCATGTTGGTTTTCTTCATTATGATCATCAATAGGCAGAGCTACCAGCTTCAGGAGGTAATCTTTCATTATAATAATATAATCAAGACATACATAAAACTCTGCAGGCTAAAAATGTAAAATCTGCCTTTTATTATCCTTTCTTTTCAAAGTATGATGTACATGTAATCAATTTTGTTAATAATTGTAAGGGATTTTGTTGGGTAGCATGTTTACCAGTAATAATTAATAATAGATCATAATTTTGATTATGAATATGATAATAATTTCCAAGATAGAATCAATTCTCATGAAATAATGGGAATATTGCAATTACATACTTACATTGGTATATATTTTGTAATGAGTATCTATGAAACTTCAGAAGTCTTATATTTTCCAGTCCATTATTATTTTGCTTCATTTATGGAGAAGCAGTATATTCCAATTATCTGATAATTATCACTCTTACACAGAAAGTCATGTATTGAAACATTTATTCTTTATATTTTATTCAATGTTAAGACTATCCAAAATCATTCCTTTCATTTATTTGAGAGTTACTTTTGTGGTCCAAGTTGTTTTGTGGTATACTAGAGTACAAATTACTAGTGGATCAGTTATTCTTTATTAAATGGTTGATTACTGAGATAAGTTTACTGTATAAAGAGAATATGCGTATGACCAGGCAGTACTAACTGGATGACAATAAAATGCATAATGTTGTCTGCCCTCTTGTGACTTTTTATGCATCCATGGGCTTTTTCAAAGGAACATTTAATGGCATGATTAACTTTATATGTGCCTGCAATCCAGTGAAGTTAATGAAATCAAATATGAATGGAAATCCACTGTATTTAAGTACACAAAACTGAATGCAATGGGTAAAGTAGTTATTGGAAGAAGTATAATGGATCTAAAGTGTAAAAGCAGCTAAATAAAAAAAGTTAAAGGGAGTTAAAAAAGAGAAAGAAGACAGACCAATGCTGCAGACATAATGAAAAGGCAACAAAAAGCAATACACATTGTGTTCACCTCTTTAAAGTTTCTCAGCTCTTAATAGAAGAACTATATGCTCCCCATCATCTGCCAGCTGTGAACAGAAAGAAAATCACTCATACAGGTAATGTAAAATACAATCTAATTAGTGTACTAAAGCTTAATATATTTGAGAAATTTTTTTTTGTAAATATAAAAACAATTATAATGGGACAAATCTATTCCCGTGACAATATAATGAAGAGGCTTATGTTTCTGTAATGAAATGTTTCATTATTCTGCATCATGCCTTACTGAATATATTATATAGTCTCATGTACAGCAATTAAAATGGTAATATACAGGAGCTGACACAGAATCTGAATCACTGTAGAGCACTGAGCAGACTACTGAGATTTACAAACTTTTTCATGGAACTGTCACTCTGAGATGTGGCTTGCTCAGCATTTGTGCCTTTAGATAGCTCTCTTCAACAACAAGCAGTAAAACCTTTGCAATATATCCAATAGTAATTGTTTCTTTAAATTAAAGAAAGAAGATCTGTAGCAAATCCCTTTCATGTATAAGCAAACACATTATTTTCCCAGCACTTAAGCCATCCACTCCACAGTTTTCCAGACAGAACTACAAATCCACATTAAGGAAGCAGCAGTGATGCAGAACAGCTATGGAAAGCAGTAAATTTTCTTCCATTACTTGCAAGCATAAAAGCATGGTTTTGAAAAATCTGGTTTTTTACCCCTGGCCATTCAGGAATCCTGAGAGACCCTGTGGTAGCCAGCCTACAGAGACCTCAAGAGGCGGGCTCTGTCTGAGCAGGTTTCAATCTCTTTAAGAGTAGCAAACCCCAGCTACAATTACTGTAGAGAAGTTTCCTAGCTCTTTGTTTTAGATGCCATGTACCTTTGCTGTCAATTAAAGGTAGTGACTATCACACAGCTAGGAACAGTAGCAGAGGCCCATTTGGATTTTATCATCTTAGAGATCTTTTCCAGCCTAAATGATGCTATGAATAAGCAAGGAGGAGCACAGGTCTGGTGTCCAGTGGTTAGGTATTCATCCAGTACAAGGCGTGCCTTGGCTTCACCTGAGTCACTCGAGTGTTTCTGTTTTCTTTGCAAGGGAAATATATAAATTCTCCAAGGACTCATAACCAGAAACGCACCCCAGGGTCCCATATTGTGAAATCTACTTTAGGGACATGCTGTAAACCCAGTAACAAGCAGTTCTAGGCAAAAGCCTTTCCAATAGAGAATTGCTGGATCCCAAGAGAAGACCAACAAACCAGTTTCCTGGAGCTGATTTTTAATAACCACTTCAGGAACAGATCAAATTGCCTTTACAAATATAACTGTAAGTTTTTTGGATTTGGAACGTAGCTGTAAAGTTGAGACAATTTTGGCAGCCCTGTCAGGGTGAGGGAGCTATGTTTCCAGTGTTGCTGTACCTGACTCAGGTCTCTGGGCTCAAAGGGCTGATGGTCTCCTGTGTTGTGCTCTCTTGGTGCCAAGGGCTGGAGTGGTTATCAGCTGACATCACAGTGTACTCTGCTGCTGCTGGAGCATTTGCTTTGGAATTTAGCCTTGTCTGCATGAAGCACCACAGTTGCACAGCAGCAGAAAACACCCTGTATTTTAACCAACAGCTGCTCATGCAAGAGGAAGATCACCAGGCCCATTTGCACAGTGCACTGTATGAGCAGCCCTCTGATTACCCCCAAAGCAGCAAGGAGCACTGTGGATTATAAACCATACTGCATATTTTATGGGCCTGCTGACCAATGGGAGACTGCAGCCACTGAAAGAATAAATGAAACACATTCATACCCATAATTAAAATAAAACATGACCATTGTTTTGTTATAGGCCTGGTAAAGTCAGCTGCAGTTCTCCTGACAGCCATATACCACACGGCCACGTCTCCCTGTTCTGTTGGTGCATAACGTGCTTTTCTTCTCCTTTACTTTCCTTTTTAAGCAACCCAAACACATACATTTGAAAGTCAGTACATTCTTGATGTACTGTTATAGGGAATATCTGGGACAAGAAACACTTTAGCTGCTCATGTCCACTGTACTTGCCAGCTGACACAGAACTAGCCAGATTTCCCATAAATTACGTTGCCTCACCACTAATAACTGCAAACAACTTTTCTAGGAAAATTTAAAATTTTGCTCCAAATTGGAATAGATTTTTTAAAGGTTTCAGATATTCCTTATTTTTAAACTCTGTGGAAACATCTTTATAACTACTTGTAAATATAAACTATCAATTATTTGATTAATTTGCTGAAAAATGTTTGAATGTGCTATTTTATTAAAAACATTCCCAAGAAAACTCTTGGGGATTGAGGCAGGGAGAGAAAAAAGTGTAATAAAAATATATAGAGAAGGGTCATTTTCCATTCCCAAACTAGCCAATGCTGAACAAACAGCCAGGAGTGTCTTACAGCTTTGACAGCCATGGGCTGACAGGACAGGGACAGTGAGATGAAAACAGGGATGAGAAACACAGGGGATTGGAGTGTCCTCAATGACAGTCCCAGGAAGGACTAATCTGAGATCACATCATGCTGGTGGGATGACACAGGTATTGAAAGAGAAACAGTAGTACTTGGAAAAGACAAGTCTGGAACACCATGAACAGTTTCCCTCTGTGGAGTGCATGCTGACAATTCTCTCCTACTGTCAGATCTCTTCCCACATCCACTGTCTTTACACTCCAAACATAACACTAGAGAGATGCACAGTTCTGTATCTTTGCTAAGAGGTCAGTTCTGGTTTAGCAGTCTTTTGTAAGCTCTATTTTAAAAAGTGTTGTGGGTTTTTTTTTCCTAAAAGTTAGCAACCTGGTTACAGCAGGAAAAACAAAAAAATCCCCCAAGCTTACTTCAGAGAAATTATCAGAATGTAGACTTCTTCAGAAGACTTTGGAAATGCGTTACTCTTGAGAACACTATTGAAAAAGTGTCCACTTCACATTCTGTAAATTAAAAAGTTATATTAGACATTAATATCCATTTTCAGAAAAAAAACCAATGCTTGATGTTTTGCTGTTGTTCTGTGTCCTGTGTGTCCTGTGTCCTGTGTCTGTGTTTATGGAATTTGCTAGAGATCAAGAAATCAAATTTAGTTTACTTTTCTCAAGATTTGACTATATATAAGCCTTTTGAAAATAGAAGTACAAATGTACATTATATTAAAATACAGCAAGTCCCTGCATGGACAGGTTAAATTATCTTAGTGTGTTGAAAGTGGGTTAAGTTTATTGGAGTGTGAAAGTAAAAGAAAATGAAACCAGAATAGGCAGGACTCTGAATCTTTCTAAAAATAAACAGGGCTGTAATACACAGCTTGTTTTAGCTTGTGGTAAAGGACAGTGGTTAGGGAGAGTGATCACAAGGCTTTAGTGGAAATGAGGTACACCAGGGTATGTTAGAAAGAAGAGATCCAGAGCATAACAAACCCATTGCTCAGTTTCTCCAATTCCCCTCTAAATGCAACCAGTGCATGAAGTCTCATCTCACTGTCACTGTGGCTTGAATACTTTCCAGTCTTTGGTATGTTCCAAATTATTATAAATTCGGCTTCCCATATAAAAGTCAGAGCAATGTAACATGCCTTTGGTGTGAGACTGAAAGCAGACATGGCTACATCCCAGCTGGTGGAAATGTGGTAATGAATTTCAAATAAATTTCAAACATTTGTTAAACTCCTCCTGAACAGTTTTACTTGCTACTAGTAAAATATAGATGCCATAACTGAGCAGTCATACTGAAGATTTTAATCACACTGAGACTGAAAATAGAATATAATATTGAAATATATTATCTTCTGTTCCACTAGCCTGATGCCTTTAAAAATTTCAGAGTAAACTTTGTTTTCCTTCTTTCTCGATTTCTCACTTGATTTATGATTAAATCTATAGTTTCATAGTCATTGAAACTAGGCTGATTTGTACCTGATGATCTGTCCCAGAGCTTAAAGTCTTAACAAATGTGTTATAAAAACTCCTTAGCTTGTTTTATAAATCTCTAAGTAGATTTCTTTGAAAACCAGATTTCACCAAAAGATCTGTATTCATATATTTATCCACTGCATTTGTCTATCTTACTGGCTCATGTTAAATTACAAAAAAAAAAAAAAAAAAAAAAAAAAAAAAAAAAAAAAAAAAAAAGAAAAAAAGCTAAA
>VZRX01015412.1:42446-60570 GCA_013398075.1 Notiomystis cincta | reverse complement strand
AAAAAGAAAGAAAAAAAAAAGAAAAAAAAAAGAGATGAAGCTCAAACAACATGAATAGTTTAGCAGAAAAGGGCCTGCCAGGCCAGCTCAATTTTTAAGAGTGAGCCAGGAACTCAAGTCCTTTCACTTTAGTAGAATCAAGCTGGTTCCTCCCAAAGGAGGTTTTGCCTGTGCATACTCAGAGCAAGTAGCAATCAGAGTAGTTTGTAATTATACTAAGTTTAATTACATATAAAGTATGGGAGCTGAAACATTTGATTTTGACTTGTAGAAATAGAATCAGCATGTCCTATTTTCAGTTGCCCACTTATGTTTTTTACTTCTTTCCTCAGTGCCCTGAAATGAAGGACACTCCATCCAACATCTATCAGCACAGGAGGAATGGAAGATGCAGTAATGCATATTGTACTTTTGGAAAGTCAGTAAATTGCACTAACTGCCAATGAGTGCAGTAAAGATTCTGCTTTTCATTGCTTCCATCTGCTGGTTCCCTTTTGTGTTGAACTGGCAAGACAAGCAGAATCTCATCATGTGGAACTGGTAAAGTATTATCTATCAAGAAAACAGGACTTTCCTATTTTGTATCATAACCTGCTGTACTTTATAAATAAATAGCAAAATGCAAAGATATTTAAACAACATTTTAAGCTGCTAGTATGTGAGTTTACTGAAATTTAGCATGATATTTTTTTCAGTTTCCCTAAAATTTTTAACTAAGGAATCTTACACAGGAACCAAATGAATTGGCTTGGGTTTCAAACTCATGCTTAAAGGTTTTGCACTCCTTGAGTATGATCAGCATCTTTAAAAAAACAAACAAAAAACTTTAATTTAAGACATTAATTAGTTGTTTAGCTTTAGGCACCCAAGTCTTAGAAACTGCAGCTTTTTCTACCAGTTGTAAAAAGTATTTTACTGAATTTTCAAGCATATCAGCATTTCAATGAAATACCACTATTTCTTTAACTATTTTGTTGACTGTTGACTGTCCAGAACTATGTGCATAATTTTCTTTTGCATTGCAATATATTTGATTAGCCAAGTTAAAGTGTTATTTTAAAAAATATTAGACTTATGCCTTAGTGCTAAAAAATCCACTCTTGTGGATTATTAGTGTGCAATATCCTCATTATACAGACATTTGAGTGATAGAGGTATTCTCTTTAGATGAAGCTTATAAAATTTGAATGTCTGAATATCAACTGGATGTGATAATGCCTATCTGTACACAGACAAGATGAGTTTATAAATGGGCTCTCTGGGATGCCTCTCTTCCCCTCCATTTCTGTTTTAATTTCATAAAGGATAAAAGCAGACTTTCAATCATCCACATTTCTTGAAAAAATAGTCTTCAACATATAAGATGCAATTCATTTGACCTAACTATAAATGTTTATAATGCAGATGCCTATATCTGAAATAGTTGCCTAACATCCCCTCACATGTAATTCAAGGAAAACATTTTAGGAGAAGAATTCAACTTACCTACGTTAGATGCTTGGTTTAATGTAAAAGGAACTAATTATGGCTTCTCTTTATTATCTCTGGTGAGCTTGCAGGCAAATAGCTCTGACATACACATGTTTTTCAACCAGTTGAGTTTGGATAGGTACATCCTGTCTGGAAGCAAGGTGATACTTGTTAAACCCTCTGTTGTCACCAACAGTGATGACAAATGGGAAAACAATCATGCATGCCCTTTAAAATGTTTGTGTTTTGAGAAGCTAGAATGGGTCATAGCTACAAAGAAAGATGATGGGAGTTTTTCAGCAAGTTTTGCTTACACAGTTTCATTAAATCCTGCTGCTCTCCTGGCCCTAAAAACTTTAATGTAAGTTGCCAACCACAAGGGAGCAAGAACAATGTTTAGATCTATTACATAATGTAATCAGCTAACTGATTCAAAGAACTTTTAGGACTTAAAATTAGGATAAAAGGTGGGGTTTTTTCTTCTTTTATTGAATTTATTAATCACCAATTTAATTGCAAAAAAATAAAAATTACATTCACTACTATACTGTTACAACAAACAAACAAGCAGACAAAATGGGAAAGAGTAGTTCTAGAATGAATTTTGGTAAGATGTTACCAAGCCCATCCATACCTCATAGAAAATTCTACCCACTTTTCCCACAGATATTTGTATTTAATGTAATTATACGCATGATCTCGACCTGTTATTCACCTCAGACTCATCGGAGCCAGTAATGTTGCAAGGTGGATCTAAACTAAATAGACAGATAATAAATCTCAGCATACATGTGTAGCAAAAGTCTTCATGCAGGTCTGGCTATCTTTGAACTACCTTGTATTGTAGGAGCCATATCTTGCCTCATTATATGGGGGAAAAACCCACCATTCTCAAGAGCTCACAAGAACTTGCCTCTAAACAGGCTGTGATGGGGAGAGAATAACCCTGACAGTCTGAACAACAGACACCAATCATTATGCTGTGGCAAAGCTCTTCCTGGATCCTCAGAACCCCAGAGGGACATTACCACAACTCAAGAAGCCTGATATGAATATTTAATCTATCTAAAATTGGGTGATTATGCAGATACTGTGCATCTGGGAGAGTTGTTCCCCCAGGGGCTTATAAAAATAAATACTAAATCTAAAATGTAACAGTCAAAATGCAGGTGGTGAATTCTCTCTCTGTCACTTACTTGCAGCTCTTCTTGGCTTGTCCTGATGTGCCGCTGAAACAAATGGTTCTTCTCTGAAAAACGATTGCTGAGGTACCTGCACCATCCACAAGGGATCAAGGGGCTCATCACTGGAATATGAGGTGTTCCTCCAAGCCATCTACTGCTGTATGGGTGATGGGTTTGATGAGATGGGGAATAGTTTATAGGTTTTCTTTTTAGTGCGTGGTATATTAGAGTCTCACATTTTAATGAATTCCATAAATAAAAGATGATGAAATGCCAATGTTTTGCGAACTACACGCAGCTAGTTTCATCTTGAAATCTGGCTACATAAACAATGTTGTTACCAACATTTTTTACCCTGTCTTCTGTGTTGATGTTCTTGGAATTACTAGTTAAACAGCAATAGATCACTTTCATTACCAAAAATAAAATATTGAGCTAGCATCATTCTGTTTTTTGTACTTTCACCTCAGCTTCATCAGTCACACTGAGAGCAATTGATCTGTTCTGGGTAATGGAGACCTGTCTTCGTGTGGGAAGCAATTTATTGTTCTAGCTGAGGCCTTTGGCACACTTCACTCTAGTGCTCTAAAACAGTGTGCAAAGTGGGGACATTAGGCTCCATGCCAGTCTCCTCTCTGTCTTCTCCATAGCCTTTGGTGCCAGATTTCAAAAAGGTTATAGCGGGGAAGAGAGGAACTGAGACCTAGACAAACCAGCAACAGGGGGGTTTTAACAGTGGCCCTTAAAAGAGTGTAAACTGTCCCAGAAATTATCGTTTTTTCCCCCTTTTTGGATGAAAATAATGAAACATTCATCAGAGATTCTGGTTCTGTCAGGAACAAACAGCAGCTTGATGAGCTTCTACAACTGCTGTTCCTGCACATACCCTGAGGAAAAACAGAGAATTAATAGCTTATTTGCTTTACTTGGTGAGAGAGAAGCTAGGGCTTGTAGGAGAATAATTCAGTCAGAGAAATTGCTAATAAATACATAATTTCTTTCTTATTTTCAGAGAAAAAAATTACTC
Organism: Notiomystis cincta; assembly: GCA_013398075.1. Taxonomy (NCBI): domain Eukaryota; kingdom Metazoa; phylum Chordata; class Aves; order Passeriformes; family Notiomystidae; genus Notiomystis; species Notiomystis cincta. The sequence goes on along the minus strand of VZRX01015412.1, from coordinate 56,889 downwards.
TGACTTCAGATAGACTGATCTTTGTGAGGCATAAAAAGACACAGTGCAAAGAAGCTGCTCCTGATAGCAGAGGATCTTAATCCTTTTTTAAAAAGTAGTGCTTGTGCTAGAGAAGCATTCAGCACATTGCCATGGAGAGAGGAGAAAGCTCGAGCGGTTTCCCCCCATCAGGTGTCGGGGCTGGAGCGGTGTCGCGCTGCTGATCAAAAGCAGTGTTTGTTCTCCAACCTCTCTGCACCACCGGCAGTAAAGCAAGCAAAGGTCACGGAGCAGAGGGCTTACTCTATCTGCCACCCCAGCCCAGCAACTAAGCCTCCAGCAAACACGTTCGTGTTTGCTTTGCCATCCCGGAGCTGCCGCCCCAGTGCCGGAGCCTGCGGTCCCGGCCCCCGGCCCCGGCCGGGCTCTGCGGGCGGCGGAGCGGGGACGAGATGTGCCGGCCGGGAAACCACCAGCGCCAGGCCGCGGCCCGCGGCCCGGGGCTTTGTCGCCTTACGTGGAACACGGGATTTTCACACACAGCTCTGAGGGGCTTTGTCGCCTTACCTGGAGCACTGGATTTTAACACACAGCTCTGAGGGGCCGTGGGGAAGGGACGGGAAGGCAGCGGCCACACCAATGAGTGACAACTGCTGGTTCTCTAAACATCTCCCCCTCTCCTCTGCCCTCGTCTCCATCCTTCCCCGCTCCGCAAACAAAGAGTGTTTTGATTGCTTGGATGACAGCACAGGAATTTGCCTTTTCAAAAGCACTCGCTGTATATACACAACCTAAGTAGTGTAACCAGAAGAACCTTTCAAAACCATCACGGGTAATGGAAGCTGTAGCAGTGACCAGTTGCATTTGGAACCAGTTTCTAACGAACACATAAAACACAAAGGCAAGTCTGCTCATTAGTCCAACGGCATGATGGGCAAGAGTCAGTAAAAATGATTTAATAGATTGCCAGATTAGTTCCTATCGCCTTTGGTTATGTTTGAATCCCTCCAGTGTCTCTGTTTGCAAAGTCCTATGTTTACAAAGCTGTCTGAAATATACCATTTAAATTCATTGCATAATGCACAAAAATCAATTTTCTTGTTCAGCAGCCAAAGGGCAGGAGAACTAATTTTTGTGCATTACAGCATCATTTCAAACTGGCCCATTTGTGACAGGTTTTCAAATGTGCATTATGCCAAATTAGATGAAAGGCACCACAGGGTGATTACATATATTAAAGGTATCTGGGACAGCAGTATGCTCTCCTAAAAGGAGAAAAGATTTCTGGGAAATCTGAGAAGCATGCAGACAGGTGAGGAAATCTCCATGCTGCAAAACTGCTTAGTTTAAAAGCAGTCCTCAAAATAAAAGCATATTTTACAAAATTTGCCTCCCTGAAAATGGACATGCTCTATATTAAGACCTTATTTCTTATGTTTTTTCCATCATAGTTTCACTTGCCCTGTCCTAATCCTGGTTCTCTTATGTCCTGCCTGTCTATTCACTTGCCAAGCTTGTTTTCCAATCTGTCAATCATTCTGACTCTAATCTATTCTAAACTTAACTCCTGCCCACCCAATACTCCAGGTCCACTGGACCAGAGGTGTCACTGTCCAGAGCTCTCCTCCAGTCTTCATGTGACCATATGGGCCTCTTGATCCACCTTGCTATTCCTTTCCCTCCTCCCTTTCCTAGCTTTATGGGCACCACTTATTCCCACCCTTCATCTGCTCTGGAGAAAGTTCCTGAATTCTAATACTACTTATGAATACAGCTTTTATAATATCTTCTCTTCTGGCATTCACAGTAGGTCTTCAGGTTTTTGTCCTCTCCAACCCTTTTCTTTAAAGCCTTGTACAACCTTCAGTTTTCCTTTGCTTAGTCTTAGATCTTCCTAAGATTTCAAAAAGTGACACTGTCAGGCTCATGCACAGCCTATTTGTGCCTTGGTTATTCACTTCTCTTCACTGCCTCTTCTCTTTACCACACCCATTACTATTACCATTCCCAAATGGCTCAGCTCAAGACCACCTCCTTTTTTCTCAATTCAAGCTTCCTTCTTTTTTGCCTCCATCCTGTCACATTATCAACCACTTGCTTTATCTGCACATTCCTCCTGCCTTAACTATACCTTGCTGGGCTCTTGGCCATTGCTGCATCTTACCCATCTCTCCTTGTTCACTGTCCTCTCTCTGTCCTCTATGAATGGGCTCTCTCTGCCTGAGGACAAACATGATGCTCTCTGACTCCTTCCTCATTGCTGTCAAACTTTGATTCTAATCTACCTGTTATATAGAATTTCCTTTTCCAAATGTAAGAAGTTCCTTATTATCTGCCTGTAAAACAGATTTTTCCATTATGATTATCTCCAGTCTCTCTCCTGAGTTCACTCCCCAGGTCTTCTTAACTAGTTCTTTGTGGAGTAAATACCTTTTCATATTTTTCTTGCTTAAGATCCCATTTATAGAATCTTCTTCCCTCTTCTCTCAATTCCCACTACTCCTGTGGTGGTACTGGCTTACCCTTTGTTTATATTGGTTCCTTACAGATAGTGAGTTTTTACATCATGCTACTGGTTCTCATATATTGCTTAGCATCCACAAACTCTTCCTGGCTTCTCAATATTTTCTCATATCTATCTCAACCCTTACTGAAATTAGAGTATTCATGATAAAATCTCAGCATCTTATTTTCATCTACCTCCACCGCTTCTCCTGTTTTTCTGGCAGCTTTTGTTGAAAAATTCTTAATTTCAGATTATCTCCTATTTTTCTCAGTTCTTCCTCCCCATTTATATAGATCTACCAAAATTAATATACTTGGGATCAAATCTCCTCTCTTCTTCCTCTTTGAAGCCATTTTCCATTTCTTTATTAGTTTTAGACCACATATGTAGGCAACATCACAAGTTTCAAGTGAGGTTAAGAGGGGTATTGAGTAGCCACAGACACCAGGCTGTATGGATTATTGTTTGGGATTTCTGAGAGCTGTTTTGTTCCCAGTGTAAGTGAGAGTTAGGGACAGTAGATCAACCTATGTGGGTCTTTCATAATAACTTTTGCTGCTTTGTTTAACTACCTACCTTACCTCTAAGCCTCCGTTTGTTTTTCCTCTTGTGTTAGTTGCCTCCCGCAGCAATGTTATGTCTCACACTCTGATCATTAGAAAAAAATCACAGTAGCATTCTTAATCTGAAGTTTTAAGCCTAAAGCCAAACACTAAATCCAGGATTCCACAGGCTTCTGATGCTCCTGAGCACTAGACAAATATCAATTAGCTAAAAAATTGTGATTTTGGCTGCATAGCAGAAGAAATCTATAACCGATTAAAAGAAGGCTCAGGAAGTTTGGAGATTAAAGTTCATATGGCAGCCACTAAAAAGTCTTCCACTTACCTACTGTGTTTCTCCAGTTTTGACTGTAAAATTGATTTTGTATTTTCAAAATGTATTAGCAATATCATTATAAATAGCAATATGGAGGGGAAAATTAGGGTTGTTGCCACGGAGTGGAAACAGTCTCAAGGTGTCAAGAATTTAAAAGTGTTTATTTCCCTTTATGGGACTTCTTTCAGATGGGCAGATAAACATGGGAGTGTTATTTAATTCTTTGCAAAGGAGATACAATCACATCTCTTTGACCATCAGAATGTAAGTTGGTGTCAACTTACCCCATTCAGATCACATTCAAAGCCTTAATTACCCTGCTTTATTGTCATTTGATCAGTATCTCACAACACATGGTTACTGTATATACTGATTTTATCCTATGACTATTTTAATAAAAAGAAACCTGTACAAACAGCTGACTTTACTCATACTATTAATGCTACCTAGCTGTTTTATTGGTTTTAGAAGCCCAATAACATGAAATATTAGTATATAATACTTGGGGTTCTTATGCTATTATATGATAAGGAATGTGTTGAATTCATTAGTGAATGAAATCTGGAGGTACACCAGTGATATATTATGTTACACAGTCACTCAGATGCAGAGAAAGCAAATTTAGTTACTAGAAAGTCAAAACCAAGAAGACAGTAAAATCTTTGCTACAGAGCTCCGGTGGTTAATTAACAGACAAATTCTGATTTCATCCTGCTGTTTCAAAATGGAAGTGTTTTTATCCTAAATTAATTTCTTGCCCACAATAAATAATAATTTAAATTTCCTGCTAATCTTACACAGATAGCAATCTAGCCTTTCAGTTGGCATTTGGAGGATAGGGACATCTCATATTTACAATTAGTTTGTGGTTTTTAAAAATATTAATCTTTATATAACTTGCCAGCAGGATATAGAAGGAGGGTTTGGGGGACTTTTTGTAATCATTCTCGTGCAGGATTTGTGTTTCATTCTCCCCATGATTCCTTTGAGCTTAACAAAAAACAGAGTTTAGAAGATTTGTTTGGTATTTAACTTGATTATTTAAATAAGAGATAAGCAATTGCCATTACAGCAGCTAGGCAATAATTTCCTGGGGTCAGGGTCTCTCCTGCCCTCTGTACACCTCTATTGTTAATGGAGCTGAACATGCACACAGGCATTTTTAGAAGGGAATGTTAAACAGTGCCCATTTATTTTACAGTGCAAATACTTACAAGACAAAACACAGACTTCAGGAGTCAGTCTGAAGACTTTAAAGAAAGAGCTCAAAGAACAAAGAGATTAAACAACCTGACCATTACTTTTTCCTCACAAGTTCTAACTTTAGAACTGCAAAATGGTCCTTAACTATCACAACCCCACTTAGATGTCACCTAACCATGGTGAGGTGGGGTCCAGGCATCAACTTTTTTCTCAGTGTTTCTTCAGTGGCCTTACTGAACTGTCCTTTAAGGAACACAGTACATCTCATTATACCTTCTGGGAGCTTAGGTACAGATGCATATCAACCAAAAATTAACTCTTGTTCTAAATTCCCTAAATGGGCATCGACCAGAAAGGTTTCTTGTTCAGCTGGATGAGTATCTGTAACAGTATTAAGTGTTAAGGGTCAAACTGTGTGTGCTCTGGGACATTTGTGTGCTGCAGTGTGACCCCAAGAGCAGGAGTCTGTATCAGCCAGAACCAGATTATACAGGACCTGAGCTTACAGCATGGAGCTGTGCCAGGGAGGTTTAGGCTGGATACTAGAAAAAAGTTCTTCACCCAGAGGGTGTTTGGGCACTGGAACAGCTCCCCAAGGCAGTGGGCACAGCACCAGCCTGACAGAGCTCAGGAAGCATTTGGACAATGCTCTCAGGGACATGATGTGACTCCTGGGGCAGTTCTGTGCAGGGTTGAGTATTGGACTCAGTGATTCTTACGGGTCCCTTTCAAATGAGGATAATCTATGATTCTAGGACAACTTTTTTCCCTTTAATACTGCTGTATGCCTCTTTCAGCTACCTTTCCACATCATAAAAGTGTGTGTTCCCTCAGTTTTCGAGTCTGAATTGATGCCTGCAGCTGCCACTGAGCTGAAAGTCAAAGTGCAGCAGGTGGTGGATACTGTTATCAAGCCAGAGTGCTGCTGAATCCCAGAGTTGAAAGGCTCCCATCCCACACTCTGGTCACCTCTTCAACCAGAACAATAAACCTGACTGAAGGATTTATTACCTCTGCCTGGGGCCTCACTTAATATAGTCCTCTCCCTCTATACTTCCCCCACTCTCAGGTTAGAAGCACCTTAGTCCTTTTTACTGTTGACAGAGAAATTATAAGAAGCTTTTTGATTAGTTCTGAAGGAGACTTCTACATTTTTAGTACCTGTATTTTTTAGAAGAGTGTGGGTTTTTTTACTTCAGGCAGAACAGGTTTGCAAGTTACAGTAGCTGAGTACCTTAAAGATGCTTTGCAGACAGTTCTTCAAAGATCTGTGACTTCAGCAGAAGGAGCTTTCCTGAGGCAGGAACAATTGCTTTACAAAGAAAGAATATTGCCATCTTGACATTTATCAGTAGTAAAAAGTATGTCTCAGGGAGGAAAATATTGTGACAGAGCTCAATCTGCTCAGCATTCAAATGACAAAGATTTTACAAGTGTTTACTGTTTATCAAGAGTAAAGGTTCTGCAGACTTTAATAAGACTTGCATTGCTAAATGCCCAAATAACTCTTGGAAACTTCACCTTAATGATTCTTGAGGATGGTCCTTGTAAGGAATTACTTCTGGAGACAGGAACACGTGGCTCATCCAATACAGTTACCTCTTCTTGCTCCTAACAGTTCTCTTCAGCCACTGTGCAGAAGATGCACAAGCCCCTGCCAGGCACGGCTGAAGGTCTTCCTGTGCATGGCACTCAGTTTGGTCTCTTGGTTCTATTTTCTTTCTTTTCACAGTTCTACAGAAATCTGTGTAAATGACAAGTGAACAAGTTATGTGGCTTGGAAGATGTGAAAAAGAAATGTAACAATGCTTGTTAATCAACCAGGATTTATTTGCTATGAAGATATGGCAAGACTCTGTGTTAGACAGAGTGATGTTATTTATCTCTAATAATGACCTAGAAGAAGTAATAATATGCTAATGAAACTTCAGGTTTCATTGTGAAAGATATTCTTCTGTAAATCCTGTGATCTGAATAATTGCCTCTGTAGCAGTAAGCCAGGACAGAAAGGTACAGTAACCCAAGTGTCTCAGGATGTACACAAACATGCACAGCACTGCACACACACACTCCTTCCTTTCTTAGAAATCCAAAACTTAAATTCCTAAACTGAAAAGAATGTTATAATCAAAGAAATATTGAAAGGAGTACAAAACCCCAACAGTCTACCTTGAACAACCTGATATTCAAGGCACAATATATCAAAACCATAAAAACTTTGCAGAGGCTATGCTTCACCTTCAGAGAATGCATATTGTCAGTTATAAAATGTCATATATCTCAAACCAACATAAAGTTTCTTACTGTGAATACAGAGGTGTTCATCCTTTGTTATAGGACAACTTGTTAAGATGCATGAAGTTGTCACTCCAGCAAGAAGAGATATGCTTCATTTTGCACACAGAATATATATAAAGGGAACAGTGAGGCCGCTTTATTTGACAGTTAAAGTTGATCTAGAAACAGTGAAAAGTCCTGTCTATATCTGTGGATTGCTTATCTCAATCTCTGGACAGATTTTTGTGTGAAAATTGATATAAAGCTTTTCCACAGATTCTTTTTTAGATATTCCAAGCTTCCCTTGCAATATGTGAGTATTGCATTTAAAACTAAGAAGTTGTCTAAGCAAAGTGAATAGGATGCAGAACATATGAGTGCATTTTGCCTGGTATCTATAGCCCATTATCTGAAAGTTCTTATGTCTTTGACATAATAGACAATGAACTTCCTTCTGCTTTCAGTTACACTCATATAAATCAGGAGTAACACCTTTGGAATCTGAGATGACTTCTGCCTCAATCTCTCTCTTTTTAGATGCTGGACCACAGCCAATCTTTTTACTTTGAATAATTGCCTCCAATGTTGGGATTGTGTTCAGAAATTATCCTTAGGAGGTGCATAAAACCCCACAGCTCTAAACGTTGGGAAATGCTGGACAATTAAAGTCCACGCTATTTTAACCTAAAGAGTAGCCCACAACTCTAAGGAAATCTATCTGGCTGTGTGTCCTGTGCAAGCAGCTGAGGAGGAGACGTGCCTGCACAGGCTCTGCAGTTTGCAGCCTGGCTGGAATGCGAGGCTGCTCCCGCTCCTCAAAAGGAGGCAGCGTCCCTCTGCTCCTCCCTCTTCATGAGTCTTGGGTTTAACTGCACCTAAATGAAATTAAGAAATGTGTCACAAGCATGTAGAGCTTTAGACAAATTTGCTAGCCACTGCAGGTGATTGCACTTTTCATTTATTCATTCATTTTCTCTGTTGAGAGGAGACAAGTCACACTTTTCATAAATCAGTTCAGATCTGTGCTTTTGAAACCATGCTGTAAACCAGGTTAATAAAATAACCCAGATTAAAATGAAACCAAATAAAGTACTAGAAACAGAAGTTTTAGAGTCACAATTTTCCTGACAAATTATTTCATAACACACAATATATTTGCTTAAATTATTGCAGAATGTACCGCTTTGCAACTAGTTCTTTGAGAAATATCTATGATGTATGTCTACTGATATCTGCAGGTCAAAAAATATGCTGTAGGAAACTGACTAGACAGAGACCTAACAAAATGTTTGAAGGTCCTTATGTCAGGATCAGAAACATCCTTTTAGCCTTTCTTGTACATGTGTGTGGAAGTGTATGTGCCCAGTTCCTCCCCATGATCATTTATTTTTTGCAGGAAAAAATCACACATCAGCATCATTTTCTAGTCATGTGAATTTTGACATTTCATTTTTTATTAGGAATATTTCCTTTCTTTACTTATACACCAAGTCTGAAATGTCTTTATTTGTATTTAAGGGACAAATGCACAGGAACTGCATTTCCAACTGCTTATCAACTCATGTGTAATGTTTCTCTTTTCAACAATTCCCACCACTCAGCTCACAGTTTCATTAATTTTCCAGGTGAAGTTTTGCTGATATGTGGTTAAAGGACTGAAAACATTGAAAAATATTACACTGTATTTCTCCATTACAAGCTGCTGTTGGAGTAATTTACTTCATGTTAGTACAACATCACTCCACACCCCTCTGTCAAAAAATGAAAGAAAAATCACATTTCTGAAGACAAGAGCTGGTAAATCAGTTCTGTACTAGCTCCATAGGCTTTTCCAATAGCACACCTAACAATAATATTAAAAATTAAGAGTCAAATTCTCCAGAAAACTTTGTTTCACTAAGGGAACTGAAAGACTTTTGAGCTTCTGTTTTGGGAAGAAAAGGGGGAAAAGTAAGTTAATAAAACTGAAAATGTTACATTTGAATTGATAATGATTAAAAAAAAAGAGAAGGCATCCAAATCATACTAAAGCAAGACTTGGGAAGATCTGAAGTTGTGCAGGTGGCAGGGGTTGTCTTGCAGCACAGGCAGTGCTCCCATTGCAAACCAGCTGCCAGGCCCATTGAACAGCTGGCCTCGTCTGGAAGCATTTACCTGTAATTAGAAATCACTACAGCTTGAAATGAACTTTTTAAAACAAAAGTAACTTTCTATGAAGCAATCAATGCCATTAATGCTTCTAGGCTTTTCAGAATCACTGGGCCGAATTCTGACATCCACATGTATCCTAATATATACAGAATTGTGAAGGAATAGCAAAAAGTACAGAGATTTAGCCTGAAAATGTTGCCTTAAGCCCTAAACTACCTGTTGAGACTGAATCTCTCTGGAGTAAAATTACTTAATTTTATCTACTTCATTATATTCTAGATGAGGCCCAAAGGACTGTACATTTTAAATATAAGAGTATACCTTTATTTTTCACCATACATGCACCTGCCATGGAAACCTGAGTCACTTCCACTTAAGAAGTTCCCAAAATATGGTCAAATAACAGTAAGTTGCAATTCATAACGAGCAGACTGGTGACTGAAGGGGACAGAAAAATGCTGCATGGAATATTCTGGGATGAAGGTTATGCTTATGCCTGAGTGCTGAGTTTTCCAATACCTTGCAGTCAAGAAACATGGTGAAGATTTGGCTTTGTCTCCCCAGAAAACCTTGAGGAAAGGCTTGCTGAGTCACTGAAAGACTGAATTAAGTGCCTTTTGTGCCAAAGCTTTGGTGTCTACAGTGTTTGTGATGGCGAAAAACCCCAGACCAGTCAATTTAAAATATTGTTGAGAGGTAATTTAATAAAGAAACTCTGACTGGGGCAGTCCATGAACTGCTCAATATTGGAAGGTTTTTTCCTTTTATTTTGATATAAACCCCAGAGCTGAATGGCAGATGTGTGTGTGCCTTGGCACTCACTCATCCTTCAGTGAGTTTGGGGAGGTTTTCAATTTCGACGTGGGCATGGTTTCCCTTGAGCCTTCCTAATGACTGCCAGGTGAGGCCAGCCCTGCTGCCCACCCACCAGGGAGCCCAGCAGCGGGGTCACTGTGCTCCCAGGGGTTCCAGGGCTGCACAGAGGGGGACAGCTGGGTGCTGAAGGGTGCATTACCTGCCCAGCCCCGGTTACGGCCGGGTCATTGTCAGTCAGAGCAGCAGCGAGCGTGAGCAGCAGCTGTGGCAGATGGCCAGGCTCCAGCCACCTTGTGGGCAATGGGATCACAGCCAACACAAACCTTTTCTTCCCTCTCAAAAAACAGGAAAAAAATAAAAGAAAAAAGAAAGAGGGAAAGACTCTCAAACCCCAACGCAGTTGTCAGTTAGTTGCAATGTATAAGGGGGAAGTATCATATCTACAAAGGCAGTATTTATCTGTTCTCTATTAACCCTTACTTTCAACTTTTTGAAGTCAAGATTGTGTTTATTTATTACTTCAAGCATGTTTTAGCAGGATGTTCAACCCAAAAGACAGTTTACTTTAAACCTTTTTTCTGAGGGGAACTTACAAGATGCTTTTCTCATAACAACCAGTTTAACTCAGCTGTTAGAGCCTTAATTGGAGAATTTTTTCTCTCAGCTCTGTTTCTGAACACAGCACATTAAGATAAAACTGTGACTGAACCTATTGTCTCTGATGAAATCCAGTTTTGTTTATTAGCTTAGGGTGATATTTACCCTGTGTTAAAAACTGGAATCATAGCACCCTTCCTAATTTCATCTGGGCAAGAGTCAAAGTTCTCTCCAGAGGGCCGACACTGCTTTATTTCCAGGTGATTTGGGGTGTTGAGCACCTCTTTGTTCCTCTCGAGGTTCACCCACAATGTGCTCTTGCAGGCATCAAGGAAATGCCTCAAACTCCACCTCAGTAACCAGTATGGAGCAATCAACAGAAATGCAGCCAACATGGGCCGCATCTTGACAGCATTCTGCACCAATTTACACTTCCTGCACAATTCAGGCTGTGACCCCACAGTGCAACACTTTTAATCTGCTCAGATGTGTGCTTGAGGTTTATTCCCACCATGTGAGCTACAGCAGTAGCAAAACTGTAGCTTTCTGAGGTGAGAGGGAATATACAAACAGGGATGTTGGTGTCCCAGCAGAGGAAGTGGCCTCCTATTTCATCAGCAACCAATTTGAAAACACAAGTGCAGGGTAGTTTAGAAATTGAGTGAAGTTTGTTTGATGTTGGATAGAGGTTGCTGTCAGGTAGTAGGTATAAATCAAAGAAGGAAACACATTTAGATTCTTTATCAACTAATTGCTGATTCTTTGGGCAAAACAAGAGGAAAGCAAAAAAAGAGGAGTGGATTACTTTCATGCTATCTTTAAACTTGTAAGTGTTAGGGCAGATGGATTTTCCCCTCAAAAAAAGCAGCCCACCAACGATTTCCATCCAAAAGACAAAGCATTTTCAACTATCCAGAACAAAGGAAATCTCTTTTAATAGAAGAGAAAGGTTGGGCTAGGGTAAACATAAACAGAGCTAACAGGATCTGGGAGCACAAAATTGGAGCAGTATGTCACAAATGAAAGACTACAAAACAGGCTTTCACTAAGTACTGAAAAAGAGGAGGAAAGGAAAAAATTAAGCAGAGAAAGCCTCAACACAATTACTAATTACTATATATTTTGTTACTTATATTATAATGGTGTTTTGAGGCCCCTATCTAGAGTTAAAATTTAAGCTTCAGTTATGAGCTGCTGTGTGTCTTGTCAGTTAATGCCCTGAAGGCAGTGAGAGAACTGAAAAAAATTTAATCTCTGGTTGTTAATAGTGTTGGCAATTGAGAGCAGACTTAGGACAACAAAAAGGAAATTTTTTTTTATTTGTTTGTTTTTGTTACTATTAATTCAAGCTTTGTGATAACTTTTTGCTAATAATAACATAATTTCCTCCAGCTGAAATCAACAGTGGAAAAGGGGCTTAATGAGCTCTTAATGTTTAGTATTTGTGCTGCAAAGGTTTGATTGACTTACTCAACATTCTCTTTATTCATTAAATAAATAAATAAAATGAAACCAGGTTGTTATCCTATTATATTATAGTTTTTATTGTTTGTCTATGGGGAAAGAAAAAGCTTTTCCTTTGCTTAACCTTTGGTGCAGAGGTTGGTTTTTTTTGGATAGTGACAGAACAACTTTTCTTCTCAAGTATGCTTAGAATTCAGCTCAGTCTGTTAAAAGCATAATTACAGCTGGTAAATTCTCAGCAATCTGAAATCAGTGATGTATGCAGAGTAGATGACCCCTTATAGATTTATTTTTGTCTTTCTGTGGACTGTTCTATTCACAGTGCACCCTGTGAGCAGCCACTGTCCCCTTTCTCAAAATCTCCAGAAAATACTTGTATTCCAGGTAGGCAGAAAAAGACAGAGATGAGGGGGTGAGAGAGCAACTGCTGTTTGGGTTTTTCAGGCAAAGACTTGATACACAAACAGAATAAAGGAAATGTCTGTGGTAACACAGGTAACATGAGCAAAACAGGAAAAGAAATGCAGTTCTTCCAGGTTCCTTGTGGGCATCCTAATCATATCATCAGTTCTCATGTTCTGAAGGACAAGCAGGTCAAGATAGTGAGTGAACAATGCAAGGCCTTTAAGGAGAAATTAGTATTTGCATTTACGTGCATGGACTGTGGCTCATATCCCATCAAGAGATGTATAAAATGATTTTAAGACAAATAACTTATGATAAAACCAAATTGTTCTCAAATGTAAACTTACAGAGTGGCTTTGGATGCAGTTTCCTATATCAGATAAAACCTGCAGAAATCTCTTCCTTACCTATAAATAACAACCCTGCTCTTAATTTCAGTGAAATACTGAAAGACAAATAAATTATTTTGAAAAGTATTTTTAAAAATACCAACAGATTGTTTAATAATTATCATCCATTCTACTTTGCAATAAAACTTTTGAAAATGTGCTTTGCAATAATTTTAGATGTATCAAGGAAGTTTTCCATTGACTAATTATATCTGCAGCTTTAGGCAGAAGTTGAAGTCTTTACAAAGATTAAAGTCAGATTTAAAATGAAAAGATACTTTCAACATTAAACAGGTGAATAACTTTACACATGAAAACCATTCCATTTGGCACTGTTCATGGGTAAAATCACATATCATTACACTGGAGCTTAATTCTGCTAATCCTTATTTCGGGCTGGGTCACACTGCTAATTTTTGAAAGACTTCATCCATTTCAATAGATATTTCTATGATGAAAAAGAGCTCATTCATTTAAAAATATTTTAAAAAACCTCTGAGAAACAGTCCCTCTCTGACAATAAATAGATAAATAAATCAATAGATAATTTAGTAGTTAATTGATACAGACAATATACAAATGAATAACCACACTGCAGCAATGAAAAAAAAAAAGAAGGCAAGACTGCTTTTTTATAGAAGGGTACTTTGTGGCTCTTTATTAACTTGCAGCTCTGCAATATCTTGTATACTGTTGACATTCCTTAGCCTGGGCTAACAGTAACATGATTACAGTACTCCCATCACACCCTTCACTACCTCACTCAGCTCTATTCATGTGTTACACACCTGTGCATATTTGCAGTCCATTTAACTGTGGTGTGAGAAATATTAGCTTTCAAGGTGGACTCGGTAAAGATGTGTCCCCCCCACCCTTCTTGTACTTCATAAGCACTAAAGAAATAGTTAAGAAGTCACAGGCCCTTGATCTTGCATAATTCTTATATTTGATGCTATCATGGTATTGCATCAATTTCACTTCTCCAAATAAGTAGGGACCCCCCTCCCCTACACCAGACAATATTTGGATCTTCTCTCAGCTGCGCCAGATGGTTTAATGAGAGACAAAATTTCTTCCTCTTGTATCTGAGATTATCATGTATATTAAAATGTTACCACCCTGAATGTTCAAATCTCTTAGGAGCACCCTGGTACCGTAGGGAGACACAACTTTCAATGCCTGTACATTTCAAAATTGTACCAAAAACCATGGGGAGTTGCTTAAGGAAGTGATGAGATTATTAATGACATCAATTAATAATTTATGCGAACTTTTTTACATTCCATTCAAATATCTGTATTTGGTTTTGGCAGATGAAATGCAGTGTATTTATTTTTTAGTACCGAAGTCCTCATCTACACAGAGAACTCAGTGGCTGGAGGGGAAGTCACTATCTGCAATCTATTGCAGTCTGCACTTAAATGCAAAACACTTTTTGTTTCCTTAATGTCTGGATGTCCTGCTGTAAAAATATGGTGGTGCTGGAAGTGTTTGTGTATAGTCACACATGGGGGATATTTTGACAGTTCACTGTCTGCTTTACCAATGGGTAAATCCAGCAAAATTTAATCCCAGAGTTGAAATAAGATTGAGGCTGACCTGAAGTCGGCATCTAACTGCTACAGTTCCAGCCTCTTCCATCATTAATTGTTTGTTTGATTTGAATGAGGACCATCACAATTCCAATTTATCCTGAAATTCATCCCAGATAAAGCTAAGAAAAAGTCATCTTTTTTTTTTTTTTTTTTTTTTTTCTAATTTATGTAAAAAATATTTT